>JAJONR010004046.1:0-30194 GCA_029582245.1 Solanum etuberosum | reverse complement strand
TACTAATATTGTTTTATTAATATGACCTCTCAAAGACGAATTAGAATTCAAAAAGTTTAGGTCTCACGCCAATTTGAACCGCAATGTAATATTTTTTATCAGCAAAATCAACATTACATAGGTTATCTATAAATAGAATACACATCGACCCCACCATTGTATGTAGATTCGCTCCTGGGACCTCTAATATACAAACTTTATTAATTATTGTTTTTAAATAAATTTAAGCTACATATTTAAATTTAAAAAATTATTTATTTTTTAAAATGTTTCAATAACAACAGTCAAAGCTCAAACCACGTTAGATATGGTAGACATCGACACATTATAGAAATCATATAATTCATATGTGGAAATCCTAGTTAACAACTACCCAAGACAACCACACATTAATATTAAAGTCTTTCACTCCTATGTTATGCCGATCTGATGACTTGCAAATCATTACTTATATTTATTTTTATTAATATAACATCTAATTAAGTAATTTTATTAATGATTATATTTACATAATTTTAAACTACGTATATATATATTTAATAAAAATATAAATTGTATAATTTCCTACACATATAAAATACCCAAAATATGTAGAAACTTTCTACATCCCTTAAATTAGTTGTTGATAAATTAATTTTAGTTGTTCAATAAGTTTGGGAAATAGGAAAACGTTATTGCATTTATTAGTATTTGGTGGAAAACTTATTAAGGAAAACATTGTAAAATCTAAAACTGTTATGAAACTATGTAAAACAAGAATAAGAATAAAGTAGTGAGAAGAGTAAAGACTTCTTATTCCTCTTGAAGTATATTTAGGATTCACAGATCTTATTTACAATGAAGGAAAACCCCTTTATGTATAGGGGAAACCTAACTTGTTCCCCAAGTAAGATTTCTAACTACTCCCTAAAAGGACTTCACATAACAGACATTCACTATGATACAAATATGTTTATAACACTCCCCCTTGAATGTCGGAAGATTATGTGCCTCATTAAAACCTTACTATATAAAATCCCCTGGAAAAAATTCTAGTTAAGGAAAAAGAGTACACATATCTAATAATACGCATTATGAATATGCCTCGTTTGAAACCTTACAAGAAAAAAACAAATGGGACAGAACCTTGTGAGGGAAAAAGAGTACATCACGTATTAACTCCCCCCTAATGAGAACACCAATCCACTTGAATCTTCGTTTTCCAAGCTTGTGCACCATCTTCTTGAAAGTTGTAGTTGGTAGAGACTTGGTGAATAAATCAACTATAGTATTACTTGAACAAACTTGTTGCATGTTGATATCATAATTCTTGGGAGCTCATATGTGTAGAAAAGTTTTGACGAAATATGCTTCTTTCTATCTCCTTTTATGAATCATACCTTTAGTATCAAAGAATTTTGCAAGTTCCTTACTTCAACTTCTTTAAGAAAATAATCTATTTCCTTTTGAAAACTCTTCAAGAGTTTCAATTCAAGTCATCAACTTGCATAACAATACAAAATATTTTTGATTGCTTTAATCTATATATGAGGATTATAAACAAGTTTTGCAAAAACTTGTATATGCTTTAGATTTTGAATCCATCGGATATTTTCATATCAATTTTATCAAGTGACAACATTCAATATCAAATGTGTGACATCTTTTAGTGTCTAGATTGCAAGTCCAATAAGCTTTATGCTTACCAAGATGCATCATTCCATTTTTCACTTGATAATTATTTCTACACCGCCATGCTTTAATAGTCGTAGCATTCATATCATCATAATCTTTTACAAAATTGTGCATTATTATATCAAAGATATTGTCAACGATATATCATTTTGTATCGATTCACAATACAACATAAATTATTGAGATCTCATCACCTTATTATTTTCAGGTACGTATTGCTCTCATGAGGTTTCATGAAGTGTTATGTCATAAGCTCTTCAAGAGCATGTTGCCTCCTTATTATGATCATTTTGATTCTTTGATCCTCCCCATTTTTTAAGGATTATTTTATTTAGAATCGATTAGTCTCTCATGCTTCATGCATGCCGTAGACTCTACCCTTTAGGAACATTTAATAGGAGCATTTACAACTCTTGTGTTGCTTCTTATCTCCCCCTTATGTTAGCCAAACTAAAATATATCTCAATCTATTTTGGAGAATCCATCTCTGTGTATCATGGTATATTCATTAGTCATATACTACACATCAAAATTATCAAATAAAAAATATTAGGTCCTTGACCATAAACTAATTAGAGAAAAATTGATTATAATTAAATAGTCTGATGCATACAATATATTATATTCTGACCATGATGCTTTGTTCTCATAAGCAATGATTGACTATTTATTTGAGGCATTTAATGTCACATAAGCTTAGATATTTATCAATATTATCAGATGAATTGTCTTGATTACATATTCTAAAAGTTGTGCTCTTAACTCAATTATCTTGCACAAACAATTTTGTCAATGTCAAACTTTAGGTTGACAACAAACACACATGTGATTACTTATAGATGCATCTATTTATCATATCACATGATAGGTGAACAGACCCATATTCACCTTTTATACTTTTCAGAATTTAGGGATTTAGTCTCAACATTAGTTGATCCAATTAACTTGTCATGAGAACAAGCTATCAACTTATGATATTCTAAATAATGACAAGCTAAATTCATGTCGCAGTAAATCAAGGAAGGAGCACGATCTGGAGAGGGATCAACATCCTCACCAAGGAAGATAGATTGACACGAGACAATTTGCACCAACTAAGGAAATAGATTGACTCAATAAAATCAATCCAAAATATTGACTCAATCAGATATCAATCAAAGAAGGAAAATGTCATGAGGCAAGCACTCAAAGACAGCAGGCAAATCAAGAAAGATCACACCCTGATTACGGAAGAAAACAGTTGTAGTCAAAAAGATCAAGATAGCAAGTAGATCAAAGAAGATGGCGAGAATTTATACCAGACTCTATTTCAAGGCAGATGGAATAACAATACAACTAAATCAAGGATTCAAGATTCTCCATCAAGGAAACGTTACAAATCCTTGATTGAAGAAAACTCCCTTGGGTTTTCCTATTAGGGCTAAAAGCTATCGCACTACTCAGCATATAAATAAAGACCCAGAAAAATCCCTTGGGTTTTCCTATTAGAGCTAAAAGCTATCGCACTGCTCAGCATATAAATAAAGACCCAGATCAACAGCTGAAAGAGTGCAACTTCATTTGAGCTTATATTGTAATCTTCTTTTATCTTTCATAAAGCTTTGTACACACTTGGGTGAAACAATTGAAAAGAAAAGAGAAAGAAAGATTTTGAGTGTAGGTTTACAAGTAGAGGTAGTATCGAGAAAGAAAATCTAATTTGCATATAAGATAGGATCAGATCCTAGAACTCTGTGCAACCAAAGTCCTCTTCAAAGCTCTAAATGAAACCCTTGAAACCCAAGGGGACTAGACGTAGGCACCACACCGGTGTTCCGAACCAGTATAAGATATCTTTTATCGATTTGCTTCATGTCATTTACTCTTATTTTATACTGTGATACTAACTTTCAGGTGAGTCGACTGCTCCATACAGGAAGTCGACTAAAGGAATTTTAATTCACCCCCTCTTAACTTTCAATTGGATCAGAGCAGGTCTCGTAGATAAAATGTTTAACCACACGTGAGCAAAAATCCATGGCAAGCTATCAAATTCCTGGTGCTCTACTTCAATATGGACATTCTTCAACTCAACTACCATACTTCAACGGCCAACACTACTCCCACTGGAAAGATAGATTCAGAATCTTTATTTCTTCAAATGACTTATAAGCATGGATTGTGATTAAGTAGGGTCCAAAGCCTATTCCCGAAATTACGGGAAAAGATTCCACTGATAAGCCATTTGATCCTGAATCCTTCGTTATCACAAAGGAACAACAAGAGGTAATTCAAACAAATGCTAGAGCTATAAGTTTGTTATACTGTGCAGTGAGTGGAGCTGAATACGACAATATCTCGACATGTGAAAATGCAAAAGAAAAATATGGGACAAGTTAGAAGTAACCTATGAAGGAACTAGCAAGGTAAAGGAAGCTCGGATCAGTTCACTGGTTAACGAATATGAATTATTCAAGATGGCCGAAAATGAAAACGTAGAAGACATGTTCTCGAGATTTAGCAAAATTGTTTGCGAACTCAAATCTCTTGGAATGTTTTACTCCAACGGATTACAAGTTATAAACCTCATTATAAGTCTTTCCAAATCTTGGGAAACTAAAGCTGCTATTCTTGAATATGGAGATCTGCATCAAATGACTTACGATGAACTTCGTGGAAACCTGTTGGCCTATGAACAAAATCATACTAACAGGTACAACAAAGATGATAAAAAGAATTGCTTTTACAGCCGAAACATTCGAGGTCGACGAAGAAGTCTATGAATATCAAAGCGAAGGAATGACTCTCATAAATCGAGGAGTTAGACAAATGCTTAGACAAAGAAGACAGAGACCTCAACAGGAATTCAAGAACAATGAATTCAAAAGAAATGATGATCGCTGCTACTATTGCGGAAAACCAGGACATATCAAAAAAAACTGCCCAGAACGAAAAAGAAGAAATAATTGAAGAAATGAAGATCCAAAAGTCTCAGAGACTGGATTCAAGGAGAAACATCTGAAGATGATCATGATGATACCGCCAACATATGCTTTATGGCACTAGGTGAAAAAAGTAAGGTAAGACCTTTTATTTACCCTAACTGTAATGACTTACAGAAATCTTTGGACATGGTTACTGACGAAATGCAGAAAGTCATTGATGAATACAATAAGATTTCTCAAGAAAAGTAATAGTGGCAGATTATTTTCGAAGCAATTCAGATTGAAGTCGACTTACTAGAAGAAGAATTGGAGGAATTAAAAATGCAGTTGAACAGTATCAGAAAATCTCCTAGTCATAGCTCTGTCAGATCCAATAGATCTACTCTCAATAACAAGAGAAGATGTAACACCCTGGATTCGAAATGAGGGAAATAACAGCTTTAAGGAAAAATTGCATGTGCCAACCAACGATGGCCAACCACGGACCATGGTTGGGACCATGGACCGTAGGTGGGTCCGTGGTTGGGCACCTCAGGAAACCAGTCATGACCTTAGGACCACGGCCTGACTAACGGTTCCTCAGTCAGACCACGGACCGTGGTCCAGGGTTCGTAGGTCCAAAGGCCAAAATCAAGTCTCTGACCATGGACCATGACTGACCATGACGGACCGTAGGTCAGTCGATGGTCCGTCGGTCGGGGATCCGTGGTTCTTGAGCTGGCTGTTATTTTAGGGTCTTAAGGGTCTTTTACGGTTCTAATTAAATCAAAGTGGTGTTGTTTTGCCTAAGTCTAGAACACCTATATAAGTAATTTTAACCCCCAAAATCCCCCATTCAAGTAATTCTCTCAAATCCCAAAAGAAAACCCAAACTCTCTCTCAAATATTCTCTCTCTAAAAGGTAGAAGAAGAAGGAAGAGATTGAAGCTAGGTCAAGATCAAATCTCCCAATCTTCAAGCTTTTATGGGCTTTGTGACTAAGGTATGATTGCTTTTCATCCATGGGATCCTTCCTCCCATGGAGTCCCCTAGAAATTCCCCAATTTGAAGAAGAATTCCCCAATTCTAGCTAGGTTTCTTCCAATGTTGTGGGTTATGATGAATGTTGATCCAATTGAGTGTATTATGATTGTTTATGATTGAATTGATAGAATTGAATGTTTTTAGGATTAAATTACATGTACCCATGCTTATTCCATGATTCTAACCTAGAATTGATAAATTTGGGTGATGCCTTGAAGGGAAACTTTATGGGTTTAGATATCTCCTAATAGGATTGATGAATTATGATTAGAATGGCTTGAGAATAAAGCATATATGATGATCATGAGATGTAGTTCTTTGAGAGTAAAGCCTATGATATGAATTGTTGGTAATTGATGTTAGTGTTGTGGAAGGGATACTTCCCACATGAATTGCTTAGTTATGAATGTATGAATGTGAAAAGTTTACTCACATGAATGATTCTAGGTGGAAAGGATTGCTCACCTAAAATGAATCTAGACTAAAAGACTATGTAATTGATGAGGCTAGAGGCGACTACCCTTGACCTCCATATGAGAAGGATATGAGGTGATTTCCCATACTCCTTAGAATTCAACAAGAGGTGATCCCCAATGTTCCTATTATGATGAATGGACATGGAGGCGAGTACCCATGATCTTTATAAAATGATGTGGAGGCGAGTACCCATGTCATATGATGTGATTGTGGAGGCGAGTACCCATGTTCTTAAAGTAAGTAAGGCAAGAGGCGAATACCCATTAGCCTTTATAAGTTAGGAAAAGAGGACAATCCCCGTGTCTTCAAAAGTAAGTATGAATAATGTGATTATGTTATGAAAATAAATAGCTTGGATTGTTGCTTGAGATGCCTCTCATGAGGTAAGCTTGACTACAGGCGGATGACCCAAGTCTTGACTAAGGATAAGTAAGGTTGCTTGAGAAGTGTTCCTTTCTTATTATGATGATGATTTATGTGCATTGATTATGCTTATGGTTTATATTGACTAACCATTATGTTATGTTGTTTATGCTAGCTTTCATATTTAGTACATGATTGTACTAACGCATACTTTGCCTATATTTCTTATCAAAATGTAGGGTCCGGCGACATTGATTCTCACACTCGTGGCTAGGTTCATAGTTGATCAAGAAGTGAAGATTTGGTAAGTCCTCATTGTGTTCGAGGATGTGATCAACACTTTATTTTATGTCTTTCGGTTTATGTCTTGGACTATTGTATGGGCTGTGACCCAAGACTTTATTCATGTTGGTTAGATGGTTTGAGACAATTGTATTAGACTTCCGCTCGTTTTATAAAGACTTTGATTGTTTTGAAATGTTTTAAATTTCCGCATCATTTCTATTACTTTATGTTATGATATGCTAAGTGGCTTGTATGAGGCCTCTCGGGGTCTTATACGCCTTGTTACATCTAGGGGGTACCCCTGGGTCGTGACAGAAGATCTCCTAATCATAGCTCCAACAGATTCAAGAGATCCTTATCTAATTATCCTTATCACTCTCCTGAAACTCCTTATAAAATTATTTGTTATACTTGTGGTGATCTTGGTCACCAATCTTTTAACTGTAGGAAATATTCTTCTGGAAAGTGGATTTGGAGACCAAAAGTTGTTATTCATCAAGGACCCAAAAATACTTGGGTACCTAAAAGAAACTAATCTTGTTGTTTTGCAGGAGCAGTCTAAGAAAACCTACAAAAATGAATGTGGGTAATTGACAGTGGATGCTCTAAACATATGTGTGGAAAGAAAGAAAATTTTGAAACCATCAAAAATATCGATCGAGGGTTCGTAAGATTTGGAGACAATGCTAAACGAGAAGTAACAGGAGTTTTGAACTATCACTCTCAACTCATCATGCGATCTAATTTAAGTGTATTTGGTTGAAGGACTCAAATACAATCTCGTCAACATTATTCAACTATGTGATGTTGGATTTCAAGTCATTTTTAATACAACAAGCTGCATTATGAAGAATCCAGTGAGAAAGCTCACCCTCAATATATATATGTTTTAAATAATGCTGATTTTCCTTCTCTTACCTGTCTTACTGCAGTCTCAAGTGATCCTTGGCTATGGCATCGAAAGCTTGGACACGCAAGTATGCACACTCTTGAAAAATTATCTAGACTTGAACTAGTCATTGGTCTACCAAAATTAAAGTTTGAGAAAGAGCACATCTGTGATGCATGTCAACTGGGTAAGCAAACTTGGTCATCCTTTAAACGAAAAGATATTGTAAGTACATCTAAACCTCTTCAGCTTCTTCATATGAATCTTTTTGGTCCTACTCGAACTGCCAGCATTGGAGGTAAACGATATGCTTTCATAATTATTGATGACTTCTCAAGTTTTACGTGGGTAATCTTTCTCTTTCAAAAAAATGAAGCCTTTGCTAAATTTGAAGTATTTTGTAGAAAAGTTCAAAGAGAGGCAGGTTATTTCATTACAACTATTCACAATGATCATGATGGCGAATTTGAAAATAAGGCCTTTGAAGAATTCTTTGCTCAAAATGGGTTCACTCAAAATTTCTCTTCACCTAGATCACCTCAGCAAAACGGAGTGGCAGAAAGGAAAATCGTACATTACAAGATACATCAAGAACCATGCTACTAGATCAAAATTTCCCCGGCCACTTTTGGGAAGAAGCTGTAAGTACTGCTTGTCATATTCTTAGCATGTGTCTCATTAGACCCATACTAAAGAAGACTCCTTATGATCTATGGAGAGGAAAGAAACCAAACATCAGCTACTTTCATCCTTTTGGTTGCAAATGTTTCATCCACAATAAGGGGAAGAACAATCTTGGTAAGTTGTATCCAAGAAGTGATGAAGGTATTTTCAGGGCTTTGCGAGTTTTTAATAAAAGATCTTTAAGTGTCAAAGAATCTGTTCATGTGGTATTTGATGACACTAATCCAAGAGTACAGGAAGTTGAAGCTGGTGACGATGAAATTGATCCATTGAATCCAATTGAAGATATCTCAAAAGTCACCATTGAATCTAATATTGAAGAGCTGGCTACTGCAGAGGTGGAGTCGACTACCCCAGCCGACAAAACCACCATTCCTAGGGAATGGAGAACAATGCCAGCTATCCTGAAAATTTCATTCTGGGAAAACCAGAAGAGAAAATCTAGACAAAATCTTCCCTTCAAAAACAAGATTTTGTGGCTCTTGTATCTCAAATGGAACCCAAACGAATTAATGAAAAATTGAAGATGAGTCATGGGTACAGGCAATGAAAGAAGAACTTGATCAATTTGAAAGAAATGAAGTGTGGACTCTTATTGAAAGACCTAAGAACTGCTCGGTAATCGGAACCAAATGGGTGTTTCATAACAAATTGAACGATGACGAAAAAGTAGTCCGAAATAAAGCCAGGTTAGTAGCTCAAGGCTACTCACAGCAAAAAGGGATTGATTATGATGAAACTTTTTCTCCCGTAACAAGGTTAGAGACTATTTGAATTCTTCTAGCTTATGCATCCTTCAAATGGTTCAAACTTTGTCAAATGGACGTTAAAAGTGCCTTTTTAAATGGTTTTATAAAAAGAAGAAGTGTTTGTTAAACAACCTTCCAGTTTTGAAAATCCCTCTTGCCCTGATTATGTTTTTAAATTATCTATATCTCTCTACGGTCTTAAGCAAGCTCTGAAAGCTTGGTATGAAAGATTGAGCACTTTTCTCATAAATAATATATTTCAAAGCGGAAAAATTGGTACAACTCTTTTTACTCAAAAAATTGATTCCAACATTCTTATTGTTCAAATTTATGTTGATGATATTATTTTTGGAAGCTCTAACCCATCTCTTTCTGAGAATTTTGCAAATCTTATGAAAGGCAAATTTGAAATGAGTCTCATAGGAGAACTCTCATTTTTTCTTGGCCTACAAATAAAGCAGTCAGAAAAAGGAATTTTCATCAATCAAGGTAAGTACGCAAAGGAACTGATTAAGAAATTTGGAATGGAAAAAGGGAAAGCATTCGGAACCCCTATGAGTCCCTCCACATGTCAAGAAACTGACATAGCAGGAAAGTCAGTTGATGAAAAATTGTATCGTGGAATGATCAGTTCCTTATTGTATCTCACTGGAAGTCGACTGGATATCATGTTCAGCGTTTGCAAATGTGCAAGATTTTAATCCGCTCCAAAAGAGTCGCATCTCACTGTTGTGAAGCGAATCATTCGATATCTTATTGGAACCTACGATATGGGGTTTTGGTATCCTTTTTCTGAGAATTTTGATCTAATTGGATATTCAGATGCTGACTTTGCTGGTGATAAAAATGACAGAAAAAGCACTAGTGGGACATGTCAATTTTTGGGAAAATCTCTTATCTCCTGGCATAGTAAGAAGCAGACATCAGTGGCTCTCTCTACTACTGAATCTGAATACCAAGTTGTTGGAAGTTGTGGTACTCAGCTACTATGGATGATGCATCAACTTTTGGAATATGATTTATCTTTTGAAAAATCACCACTTTCAACATGATCACGAATAAAATGATGCTTTTTATCTATATGCTTAGCCCTAGAATGATGCACAATATATATTTAGACAAACTAATAGCACTGGTATTCCTTGTTTAAAGATGTGTTTGGTTCTAAATTTTCTAGTGATATTCCTTTTATGCATGGAAATCTGTGGCCTGATAAGTTTGAAATTTCTCCGGAAGATGCTAAGTCCTTTGTTGCTGAAACTGGTTCTGACCTCTCTAATTTTGGTCCACTATCTCTTAGTTTTGAGAATCGTTTTCTCGCCCATATTGTTGCTACCACCTTGGTTCCATGGAAGGGCTCACTAAGCAACATCTCTAACAGAGATGTGTTTGTCCTTTACTTCTTACTGAAGAAACTTCGTTTCAATTGGGCTATGCTGTTTTGAGAGTACATGATTGAAATCTTTGAAGACAACAACTCGTCTGCCAGCTTACCCTATGGCCTGCTCATATCTCGCATTATCATAGACTCTCTTGTGGATCTCTCTCAATACAGGCCTATTGTAATTGATGCTACTTATGACACTTGTACCTTCTCAAGCATGGGGTACGTTCTCATTAACGACAAATGGTATAAGAAGGAGTCTGTTAAAAAAAGAGTTGATACACCCAGGGTGAATAGAATCTCGGACGACTCTGCTCCGTTGCTTCTCAAAGAGGCAGAACACATCAAGGTAAGGTTAGATGGACTGGAATTTAACATGCAGGGTTTGCACGACACTCTTGGAATAGTTCTGTAACACCCCAGAATTTTTTTGAACTAAGACTCGAACAATCCTTCGTTGTGAGTAGGATTTTACGGAGGAATTCAAAATTTTATTAAGTATTAAGATCACTAGATGTAGCACCTTGAATTCCAAAATAACTAAAGAGAGTTCATTCAAGTCATTCCTAAGTTCTTTTAAGTTTTGGGTCAACTTCAAACGACCATGACTTTTAGCACAAGATGAGTAGGAGACCCATAAGATATCAAATGAAAGGTCTTGCAATCCTCTTTCTAATGCCACCGAGTTTGCTAATTTTTGAGCTCGTATAAGGGAGATATGCCTATTTGAAGTCGGGCTGTCCAATTAAGGAAAGTTACCCAAAAATATGAAGGGTCTTTTGGTCTTTTCCTTACCCAATCAGCTTAAAATGAATTTTAGTAATATTTTGGGGACAAATCTGATTTGGGTCAGTTTTCATAAATCCAAATACGCTTAGGGTATTAGAAGAGAGTTCATTCAAGTCATTCCTAAGTTCTTTTAAGTTTTGGATCAACTTCAAACGACCATAACTTTCAGCATAGGATGAGTTAGGAGCCCATAAGATATCAAATGAAAGATCTTGTAATTCTCTTTCCAATGCCACCAAGTTTGCTAATTTTCGAGCTCGTATGAGGGAGATATTCCCATTTGAAGTCAGGCTGTCCAATTAAGAAAAGCTACCTGAAAATATGAGGAGTATTTTGTCTTTTCCTTACCCAATCGGATTTAAGCATTTTTAGTAAGGTTTTAGGAGTCTAAACTGATTGGAATCAGTTTTAGTTATTCCTAAAATATGCTTAGGGTTTTTAGAGGAGTTCAAGAAGAGAAAAGAAGAGAAAAAAGGAGAAAAGAGGGAAGGTTCAAGGCGTTCGTCAAGATTCTTGCGAATCTTCGAGGGATTTCACCAAGAATTTTATCCTAAGAGGTATGTAAGATTGAATAGTGTTGGATTTTCTCGCCCACACACCAATAATGAGTTTCTTTTACGAATTTCATCCATGAGATTGAGTATATTAATAATCTTGTTGAGTTCTTGAAGTTTTGTGCTTCGTTTTTTATAATGAAGTTCTTGTTGAGCTCTTGAGGTGAGAGTTGCGAATGAGTGTTGTTCTTGGTGGGTTTTTGGTGTAGAATTCACTGTAATTAAGTTGGGTTTAAGGATCCAAAAGAGTTTGGAGGAAATCATTTGAGTTTAGACGAGGTAGGGCTGGAAAAATTGAAGAAAAGTTCATCGGATTCGTCTGGAACGTGGCTGGGGCGGCGCACCCCAGTTGCACCTGCACCTGCAGTGCGCCCCAAACCAGACTCAGTCAACTGGGGGCTGGCACAGTGCGCCACTGCTGCCCCAGGGACGTCAGGTCCTTTCCTCCTCCATTCTTCGTTCCGTATTCGATCTTTCAAACATGTCTTCGCTCTCTTAGTGATTGATACTATCAACCTACATCCAATCATCAAGAAATCCTATATATCAAGTCACGATCCTTGAATTCGTAATTCAAATTCAAGGAAGATTTAAGAGTAGAGTTCAAGAAAGTCTTTGAGTTAAATTGTGGATCCTTCAAGATCAACTATCGATTTGAGTTCTTTGAAAGGTTTCTTTCAATCCCTATTGATTCTGAACACTCTAAACTACTTCTAAACACCTAGAAATCATTCATAACATGACTCATAACCTTGAATTCATAATTAAAATTTAAGGTAGAGTTAAGAGTCAAGTCTTGAGAGTTCTTTCGAACATTTTGAGAAAGTCCCTTTGAGTTTTCTTGAGGAGTCTTCTTCAATTAATAATAACTTATTTCAAGACTCAAGTAAGTTAGTATCAGAATGAGGAGAATGTATTCATGAGACTACACTATCATCGAGATCCTTCGTATCATGAATCATAACTCTTGATTTCATAATTCAAATTCAAGAAAGAGTTAAGAGTAGAGTTCAAGAAAGTCTTTGAGTTCAATTGTGAGTCCTTTGAGATCAACTATCGATTTGGGCTAAGTTTTAAGGAAGTAAGTATGATAATGAGAAGAGTCATAATCGTGAGTTCCATATTGTTATTTAGACCCTTGAGTCGAGTCGTTCATGCCCATTAATTCCGCATGAACTCTATCAGTTGAGTATCTTTTAGAGGAGTAGTATCTTCAACTTCTAAGTCTTGAGTATTAAGTTCCTACTCATTTTGGGATTATATTCCTAATCATGGGGCTACTACATGTTACCCATGAAGGTCCTTCAGTTGAGTAGTCCATGCCCATAATTCTGCCTGAACCCTATGAGTCGAGCAGTCCTAAGATCAGAAATATCATTGAGTCCTTCAGTTGAGTAGTTCATGCCAATAATTCTGCATGAACCCTTCGAGTCGAGCATTCTTGAGATGAATAGTATCAGTGACTCCTTGAGCTCTGGAGTTGTTGAGTTCCAAGTATTGAGTCATATGCATGGTTATTAAAAACCTTGAATTGAGTCGTTCACGTCCATAATTCGGCATGAACCCTATTTTAAGAAGTCTTTTTACAAATAGTTTTAAAACTAGTTTTAAAGACTTGAGCATTGGGTTGAGGAAGAGTAGAGCTGAGTTCATTTTCTTTAAAATGATATATGGGAACTAAGTATTCCCAAGAGTAAATGTTTTTATATTTAAGATGAGAGGAAATTGAGATTTCTAAAAGAGTTTTGAGCAGTTTGAGTACCATCTCTTTTAAGAGAAAGATTTTTGAGTAATAATCTCAAAATACAGAAAGAGTTATGTTTTTAAACATATGAGCTAGTTATATTTTGGGAGTAGTATTGAGCACGGATATGGGGGAGAGTTTAGACAAATCACAGCCCCCATAAACCATGTAGCCAACGTGGGTAGAAAGGGTCATACTTTTTAGATGATTCCTTATTGATTTTAAGCATAGACTAGTGGATCCACTTAGTAGTAGGTTCTATACCCTGGCAAACTATAGGACAGTTCTGGCAGCATGGGAAAGACGTTGTATCATCACATAGCTCATAGTGATGGTTGTCGGTTAGAGATTCTCCCGCAGAGTTACTTTGTATTTTTATATACAAACAGAGTTATTGTTGTATTTTCATACAATTGAGGTATTATTGTATTTTTGCATACAACTGAGTTATTGCCTATTGTTTTAAAAGCTTTCCAGATATTGCATATTTTATTGTTGTTGAGTATCTTGAGTTTAAGTTGAGTAACTTGAGTCAGAATTGAGTACCTTATTGTTGAGTTGAGCCCTATTTCTCTGAGTTGAGTTGAACTATGTTTCATTGAGTTGAGTATCTTACTATTGAGTTGAGCCCTATTTTCTCTGAGTTCAGTTGAACTATGTTTTATTGAGTTGAGTTGAGTTGAGTTGGGTGAGTTGAGAAGAGGTAAGTATGTTTATTTTCCATCAGTTCAAGCTTATGTTTATGCTTTAGAATTCCCCTTACATGCTCTTACATTCCCTATACTGAGCCATTTGGCCTGCATTGTTTCATGATGCAGATACAGGGATTCAGGATCATCAACAGGCGTTTCGTTGAGGTCATGTGATATTCCAGTCAGCTTTGGTGAGCCATCTTATATTCCGGAGGACTTCACCTTTATCTTATAGTTAGTAGTTTTGAGATGTCGTGGGTCTTGTCCCGATATCCTTCTGTAATAGTAGAGGCTTCATAGATAGACATACTTTTATTGAGGAGTTTCTGTATTTACTTTTATTTCGAGTATTGTACATACTTTTAAAAAAAGGTTGAGTATTCGAGTTTATTGAATTTAATTCAGTTTTAAGTTTTTGTATGCTTGAGTTAGTCTTCCACTTGTAGCCAGCCAGGATGAGGGTTCGCTTGGGGACCAGCAATGGTTCTCGAGTGTCGGCCATGTCCAGGGTGTAGGCTCGGGTCGTGACAAATTTGGTATCAGAGCACAGAGTTCAAGTGTCCTAGGGTGTCTATGAAGCCGTGTCAAGTAAGATCTTATTTATGGTTGTGACGGCCCCACTTCTATAAATGAGGGACTATAGACATTTAGGAAAAGTTTCCCTTCTTTCATACTCTTAATCGTGCAATAGAATAATGTCATAGAGATTCATTCTTACTTGTGCGTTCACATATCCATTTGACTACCCTCCATACTAGAGGTGGTTGAAAAGAAAAGTCAGTCCTTTATTGATGAGTTTCTCTTAGAAAAAATCTTGAGGAAGTAATGAGACTCTAGAGGGGCTTAAGAGAAGCCTGTGAGTGAGTTAAGTATTGAGTTTGAGGAAATGCACTCATTTTCATATGAATTGTGCGTTTGAGCTAAAAGTGAGTTGTACTCTCTTCTCTAAGTCATGTTTCAGCTGAGGTCCTTATGAGGAAGTATGTTTAGAGCTTGGGTAGTATTTTCACCCTAAAAGATAGTATGAATGCGAGATTATGAGCAGTAGTAGTAAAGAGTGCCCTTAAGTTAAGAGAAAAGCCTGCAGAGGTATAGAAATCTAAAGAAAAGAGATAGTGATGGGGCAGATTATATTATTGCAATCATGCACCCAGTCAGTTATAAGTGATGAGTTCCTTTATGAGTGGAATAAGGAATAATAATGTTGTAGAGAGTTTTTGATAGAAGGAAGAGGAATGGTTACTAGTCATGATGAGATAGAGTATATTTTAACCAAAATAGAGTTAATGTCGATGTGTCATCGTGTTAGAGGAGACTAAATTCATGTGTTGAATAAGAGAACGGAGTATTCATGAAGTGATAGTTATAAGCTAGGCTTATGATTTGTTTGAGAGGTTCATGATGTTCAGGAGGTTATAGAACTGATTCAGTAATGAGGTATAATAAATGGGCAAATAGTACTTAAGTTGTGAAAAGGGGATGTAGACCAGTTTAGAGATGATTGAATAGGTCCATAGCTTTCAAGTGTCAGCTTTAGACCTAAGGGGGAGATGATAAGATGAGAAATCAAGTCAAGTGTTGAGAATAAGATAGTAATGAGCTAAAAAGAGTATGGGATATAGCTTTTCAGAGGTCTTTTTAGTAGTGGAGTGATGTTAGAAGGAGAAGGTTATTGTTCTTATTGTGATAATGATGGTGTGATAATTCCATCTAAGGTTATAAATAAGGAGGATGAAGTTTTACTATGAGAAATAGCTAAATAAGAGCCCTTAGTTGGTTCCGAATAGTAATGCGGGCAAATTCTAGTTGGTATTGCAGAGATAATTAGATTAACCCCATTCCATACCCAGTCCAGCCGTCATTCGAGGACGAATGATCCCAAGGGGGAGATATTGTAACACCCCAGAAATTTTTTGAACTAAGACTCAAACCATCCTTCGTTGTGAGTAGGATTTTATGGGGGAATTTAAAATTTTCTTAAGTATTAAGATCACTAGATGTAGCACCTTGAGTTTCAAAAAGAACTAAAGAGAGTTCATTCAAGTCATTCCTAAGTTCTTCTAAGTTTTGGATAAACTTCAAACAACCATAACTTTTAGCATATGATGAGTTAGGAGACCCATAAGATATCAAATGAAAGGTCTTGGAATCCTCTTTCGAACGCCACCGAGTTTGATAATTTTTGAGCTCGTATGAGGGAGATATGCCCATTTGAAGTCTGGTTGTCTGATTAAGAAAAATTACCCAAAAATATGAAGGGTATTTTTGTCTTTTCCTTACCCAATCAGCTTAAAACAAATTTTAGTAATATTTTGGGGACAAATCTGATTTGGGTCAGTTCTCATAAATCCAAATACGCTTAGGGTTTTAGAAGAGAGTTCATTCAAGTCATTCCTAAGTTCTTTTAAGTTTTGGGTCAACTTCAAACGACCATAACTTTCAGCACATTATGAGTTAGGAGACCCATAAGATATCAAATGAAAGGTCTTGGAATTCTCTTTCAAACGCCGCTGAGTTTTCTAATCTTTGAGCTTGTATGAGGGAGATATGCCTATTTGAAGTTAGGCTGTCCAATTAAGGAAAGTTACTTGAAAATATGAGGGGTATTTTGGTCTTTTCCTTATCCAATCGGATTTAAGCATTTTTAGAAAGGTTTTAGGAGTCTAAAATGATTGGAATCAGTTTTAGTTATTCCTAAAATATGCTTAGGGTTTTTGGAGGAGTTCAAGAAGAGAAAAGAAGAGAAAAGAGGAGAAAAGAGGGAAGGTTCAAGGCGTTCATCAAGATTCTTGCGATTCTGTGAGGGATTTCGCCAAGAATTTTATCCTAAAAGGTATGTAAGCTTCCATAGCGTTGCTTTTGTTCGTCCACACGCCAATCACGAGTTTCTTTTACGAATTTCATCCATGAGATTGAGTATATTGATAATCTTGTTGAGTTCTTGAAGTTTTGTGCTTTGTTTTTTATAATGAAGTTCTTGTTGAGTTCTTGAGGTGAGAGTTGCGAATGAGTGTTGTTCTTGGTCGGTTTTTAGTGTAGAATTTGATGTAATTAGGTTGGGTTTAAGGATCCAAAAGAGTTTGGAGGAAATCATTCGAGTTTAGACGAGATAGGGCTGGAAAAATTGATGAAAAGTTCATCGGATTCATCTGGAATGTGGCTGGGGCAGCGTGCCCCTGTTGCACCTGAGGAGCTGGTGCCTGTACCTACAGTGTGCCCCAAACCAGCTTCAGTCAACTGAGGGCTGGCGCGGTGCGCCACTGCTGAGCCAGGGACGTGAGGTCCTTTCCGCCTCCATTCTTCATTTCGTATTCAATCTTTTAAAATATGTCTTCGCTCTCTTAGTGATTTTTACTATCCAACCTACATCCAATCATCAATAAATCCTATATATCAAGTCACGATCCTTGAATTCATAATTCAAATTCAAGGAAGAGTTAAGAGTAGAGTTCAAGAAAGTCTTTGAGTTAAATTGTGGATCCTTCAAGATCAACTATCGATTTGAGTTCTTTGAATTGGTTCCTTCAATCCCTATTGATTCTAAACACTCTAAACTACTTCTAAGCACCTAGAAATCATTCATAACATGAATCATAACCTTGAATTCATCATTCAAATTCAAGGTAGATTTAAGAGTCAATTCTTGAGATTTCTTTCGAACATTTTGAGAAAGTCCCTTTGAATTTTCTTGAGGAGTCTTCTACAATTACTAATAACTTGTTTCAAGACTCAAGCAAGTGAGTATGAGAATGAGGAAAATGTATTCACGAGTCTATACTATCATCTATATTCTTCATATCATGAATGATAACTCTTGAATTCATAATTCAATTCTAGAAAGAGATAAGAGTAGAGTTCAAGAAAGTCTTTGAGTTCAATTGTGAGTCCTTTGAGATCAACTATCGATTTGAGTTAAGTTTTAAGGAAGTAAGTATGAGAATGAGAAGAGTCGTATACCTGAGTTCCATATTGTTATTTAGACCCTTGAGTTGAGTCGTTCATGCCCATAAATTCCGCATGAGCTCTATCAGTTGAGTATCTTTGAGAGGAGCAGTATCTTCAAGTTCTAAGTCTTGAGTATTAAGTTCCTAATCATTTTGGGATTATATGCCTAATCATGGGGCTACTACATGTTACCTATGAAGGTCCTTGAGTTAAGTAGTCCATGCCCATATTTCCGCATAAACCCTATGAGTCGAGAAGTCTTGAGATGAGAAGTATCATTGAGTCCTTGAGTTGAGTAGTTCATGCCCATAATTCCGCATGAACCCTCCGAGTCGAGAATTCTTGAGATGAGTAATATCATTGACTCCTTCAGTTCTGGAGTTGTTGAGTTCCAAGTATTGAGTTATATGCATGGTTATTGAAAACCTTGAACTGAGTCGTTCACGTCCATAATTCGGCATGAACCCTATTTCAAGAAGTATTTTTACAAATAGTTTTAAAACTTATTTTAAAGACTTGAGCACTAAGTTGAGGAAGAGTAGAGCTGAGTTCATTTTCTTTAAAATGATATATTAAATTTAAGATGAGAGGAAACTGAGATTTCCAAAAGAGTTTTGAGCAGTTTGAGTACCGTCTCTTTTAAGATAAAGATTTTTGAGTAATAATCTCAAAACACAGAAAGAGTTATGTTTTTAAACATATGAGCTAGTTATATTTTGTGAGTTGTATTGAGCACCGATATGGGGAAGAGTTTAGAGAACTCACAGCCCCCATAAACCATGTAGACAACGTGAGTAGAAAGGGTCATACTTTTTAGATGATTCCTTATTGCTTCTTAGCATAGACTAGTGGATCCACTTAGTAGTAGGTTCTATACCCTGGCAAAGTATAGGACATTTCTGGCAGCGTGGGCTAGACGATGTATCATCACATAGCTCATAGTGATGGTTGTCGGTTAGAGAATCTCCCACAAAGTTACTTTGTATTTTTATATACAAACAGAGTTATTGTTATATTTTCATACAATTGAGCTATTATTGTATTTTTGCATACAACTGAGTTATTCCTTATTGTTTTAAAAGCTTTCCAGATATTGCATCTTTTACTGTTGTTGAGTATCTTGAGTTTGAGTTGAGTATCTTGCGTCAGAATTGAGTACCTTATTGTTGAGTTGAGCCCTATTTCTCCGATTTGAGTTGAACTATGTTTCACTGAGTTGAATATCTTACTATTGAGTTGAGCCCTATTTTCTCTGAGTTCAGTTGAACTATGTTTCATTCAGTTGAGTTGAGTTAAGTGAGTTGAGAAGAGGTAAGTATGTTTTTTTCCATCAGTTCAAGCATATATTTATGCTTTAGAATTGTTTTTACATGCTCGTACATTCCATATACTGAGCCATTTTGCCTGCATCATTTCATGATGCAGATACAGGTATTCAGGATCTTCAACAGGCATTTCGTTGAGGTCATGTGATATTCCAGTCAGCTTTGGTGAGCCATCTTATATTCCGGAGGACTTCACCTTTATGTTACAGTTAGTAGTTTTGAGATGTCGTGGGTCTTTTCCCGATATCCTTCTGTAATAGTAGAGGCTTCATAGATAGACAGAGTTGAGGAGTTTCTATATTTACTTTTATTTTGAGTATTGTACATACTTTTAAAAAAAGGCTGAGTATTCGAGTTTATTGAATTTAATTCAGTTTTAAGCTTTTGTATGCTTGAGTTAGTCTTCCGCTTGTAGCCAGCCAGGATAAGGGTTCGCTTTGGGACCAGCAATGGTTCTCGAGTGCCGGGCACGTCCAGGGTGTAGGCTCAGGTCGTGACAAGTTCTTCAGCTATACAAGGACTCCAGCATTGATGTTGGGAAGCTCCGTCTTGAGGTGGAAGGGCTTAAGAAAGAGGCAATCCACTCGGTAAACACGATTCTCAAAGAAGTCAACTCCATCAAAACTGGAGCCAACTCTGCCCATTCCAAGTTGGTTGTTTCAGTACACACCTCGTACTCGACTTTGTCTAAGATTGTTGAGCGCTCTCTTAATAACTTTTGTAGGAATGTGCTCAAAACCCTAAAGTATTTTTTCGGTGACCGTTAAGACTGTGTTCCCTTTTCTCGTTTGCTAAGACAATGGGTTTCTGGAGATATGTCTCCATTTTTTCTTGGATTGTAATATTGGGGTCTCTATCCCCGTACTCCTTATCTGTATATTTGTTTTGCCTATCTTGTTATGTTGTTATCTTGTTGTTTTCCTTTTTGATTATGTCAAAGGGGGAGAATCTAGACACCTATACAGGAGGCATACAAAAAGGGGAGCATACAGAAAGGGGGAGTCAGCATGACATACATTGAACAGGGAAGTCAAATTTAACCCGTATAGTTATAGTTGTCATTATCAAAAAAGGGGAGATTGTTAACTTATGATATTCTAAATAATGACAAGCTAAATTCATATCGCAGTAAATCAAGGAAGGAGCATGATCTGGAGAAGGATCAACAGGCTCACCAAGGAAGATAGATTGACACGAGACAATCTGCACCAACTAAGGAAATAGATTGACTCAATCAAATCAATCCAAAAAATTGACTCAATCAGATATCAATCAAAGAAGGAAAACAACATCAGGCAAGCAATCAAAGACAGCAAGAAAATCAAGGAAGATCACACCCTGATTATGGAAGAAAACAGTTGTAGTCAAAAGGATCAAGATAGCAAGTAGATTAAAGAAGATGGAGAGAATTTATACCAGACTCTGTTTCAAGGAAGACGGAATAGCAATACAACTAAATCAAGGATTCGAGATTCTCTATCAATAAAACGTTACAAAATCCTTGATTGAAGGAAACTCCCTTGGGTTTTCCTATTAGAGATAAAAGTTATCGCACTACTCAGCATATAAATAAAGACCCAGATCAACAGCTGAAAGAGTGCAACTTCACTTGAGCTTATATTGTAATCTTCTTTATCTTTCATAAAGCTCTTTACACACTTGAGTGAAACAATTGAAAAGAAAAGAGAAAGAAAGATTTTGAGTGTAGGTTTACAAGTAGAGGTAGTATCAAGAAAGAAAATCTGATTTACATATTAGATAGGATCAGATCCCAGAACTCTGTAAAACCGAAGTCCTTTTCAAATCTCTAAAGGAAACCCTTGAAACCCAAGGGGACTGGACGTAGGCACCACACCTGTATTCCAAACCAGTATAAAATATCTTGTGTCAATTTACTTCCTATCATTACTCTATTTTATATTGTGATACTAACTTGCAGATGAGTCGACTGCTCCATACAGGAAGTCGACTAAAGGAATTTTAATTCACCCCCCCCCCTCTTAACTTTCACAAGAAACAAAAAGAATTCTTGAAGAATCTTCTAGTTCTTCAATGTATGTCCATTACTCAGTATGCACATCTTTGGGATGACCAAATTTTTCATGCCAACTAATAATATTATTAGTACTCGTAAACTCCAAGTTTACTATGCCATGTGCCTTTTGCTTTAGTAAATTTATAATTTACTATTATATGAGCAAAATTTAGATGTAACACCCCGAACTTTTTTAAGTTAAGCCCAAACCATTCTTGAATTGCGTATAAGTTCGTACAAAGTGAATCTTAATTTTTCTTAGGTGTTAAGGTAAATTCTTTAGTGTGGGAATGATTTTAGATATCAATTAAGGTCACTAGAATCTCCTAACACAAAGTTGAGTTGAAAGCTTACTTACCGATTAAGTTTTGATGTAAGATTCTACTTAGGTCAAATTCGAACAATCATATTTCTTAGAATATAAAGATTTACGTGGCCCATAACCTATAAAATTAAAGGTATTTGAATCCTCTTTCCAACGCCACCAATATCACTTCAATCCAAATTTTGAGTAAAACGTTATGACTATTTTAGTAACTTGATACAATGTTGTTACGAATTAGCCGACGGGAAAATATTAAAAAGGGTCTTTTTTGTATTTTTACCTCTAAAAAACCCTAAATGAATTTCTTTACTAATTAAAAACCCAAAACAATAATATTTTCATCTCTTAATTCACCATTGTCTTCTCTCTCAAATCCTAAGACAAAACCCTAAGGAAAAATCAAAGTAGAAGACTCCATTCAAGATTCTTTCAATCATTTTCAAGATTCTTCTTCAAGGTAAGTCTTTCTCCAAGAATTTCATTCTTTCCAACTCAAATTCCTCCATACAATTATGAATCACTAATGAAAATCACAATTCTTGGCCATAGAGTTTCAAGAAACTAATTCAAGAAATCTCAAGAAATGTTTTCTTGATTTTTCTCCTTCAAGCTAGGGTTTCAAGGCTTCTAATCAAGTTCTTCTTCAAGATTCTTCAAGATTTTTCAAGATTCTTCAACAACCTTTCTCTTTCAGGTATGTGAGGCTATCATAGTGTTGGACTAGTTCGTCCTCACCCCCTACATCTACTTTCAAATTAGTAAAAGAGAAATCTAGGATTCTACCCCTAGATTTGAGTATTCTTGAGATGAGTTGATTTTGACTCGAGTTTCTTTTTCTTTTTGAAATTCTATTCCTAATTATTGAATTGATATATGTTATTCATTAATATTCTTGATTTGATTTGTTCATGTCTATATTTCAGCATGAACCCTATGAATTGAGTATTTTTTGAGATGAGTAGTATCGTTGAGTTCTGAGTTCTTGAGTTCTGAGTACTGAGTTTTCTTATTTCTATTAAGACCCCTGAGTTGAGTCGTTCATGTCCATAATTTCACATGAACCCTATGATTTGAGTTATAAATTTTGAAAAGTTTTTTAAAGCCAACACTTGAGTTCTTAAATTGAGTTTTGAGAAAGTAAAGATGAGTTTTGAGAAAAGAGTTTCTAAAACATGATTAGTATGGCAATCGAGTATGATATCAATGTATGAGCAGTATGGTATCTAGATATACAATCAATGTTTATGCAGTATGACTTCTCGAGTCATCAATGATCATATTAAAATATGATTTTGATATGTTTTTTGAGAAAGAGTTTTCAAGTATGAATTGAGTAAGAGTATAAGGGGACTATGTAGTCCCAGAGGTATCAATTTTTACATTGATAAAAGAGAAACTGAAATATCTAAATGAGTTATGAGTTCAAAAGATATTTTAAGAGTCTTTACCTCTTTTAAGAGGGTAGTTTGAGCAATTATCTCAAACTAGAGGAAGAATTATGTTTTTAAACATATGAGCATGAGTATATATTATTGGGAGTAGTATTGAGCACCGATATGGGGACGATTTCAGACAACTCAAAGTCCTCATAACCCGTGTATGCCAACATGGGTAAAGGGACATACTTTTTAGATGATTCCTTATTGATTTTTAAGCATAGCGTAGTGGATCCACTTAGTTGAGGTGTCCTATATCCCGGCAAGGTATAGGGCAGTTGTGGCAACGTGGGTGAGACGTTGTATCATCACGTAGCTCATAGTGATGGTTGTCGGTTACAGAATCTCCCAATAGAGTTAAAGTGTATTTTTATATATCCCTTATTATGTTGAGTTCAGAGATGAGAAAGTATTTTGTAAAGCTTTAAATGATTTAACTCCTTTA
Source organism: Solanum etuberosum (assembly GCA_029582245.1). Classification (NCBI taxonomy): domain Eukaryota; kingdom Viridiplantae; phylum Streptophyta; class Magnoliopsida; order Solanales; family Solanaceae; genus Solanum; species Solanum etuberosum. The sequence continues at coordinate 6,452 of JAJONR010004046.1, read as the reverse complement.
TTTCTTTACATTCAGCTTGAGTACATTGTTATCTATTGCAGTCCTTTCTTTCAGTTATTTTTTATTCAGCTATATTACATACTCGTACATTCCATGTACTGATGTCATTCGACATGCATTATTTTATGATGCAAATTCAGGTGTTAAGGATTATCAACATGCGCTTCGTTGAGATTACTCTACACTCCAGTTAGCTTTGGTGAGCCTCTTTGTATTCTAGAGGTCTCCATATTTACTTTCTAGTCAGTTGTCTTGAGATGTCGTGGGTCTTGTCCCGACATCCTTCTTGAGTAATAGAGGCTTCATAGATAGAGTTGAGGAGTCTTTCAGTATGTTGAGATGTTTTTGCAAACTATTATACTTGTATTGTTGAGTATTTTACAGGCAGTTTGAGTTAAGTATTTACTTTGATTTTAAATGTTCTAAAATTTATTTTTGTAAGCCTTTTATCGCTTGAGTTAGTCTTCCACTAAGTACTCAGCCAGGCCAAGGGTTCGCTTGGGGACCAGCAATAGTTCTTGAGTGCTGGCCACGCCCAGGGTAAGGCTCGGGTCGTGAAAAACTTGGTATCAGACCCCAGAGTTCAAGTGTCCTAAGGTGTCTATGAAGCCGTGTCAATAGGATCTTGTTTATGGTTGTGAGGGCCCCACTTCTATAAATGAGGGACTATAGACATTTAAAAAAAGTTTTCCTTCTTTCATACTCTAAATCGTGCAATAGAGCTGTGTCATAAGGAGCTTACTCTAACTCGTGTGTTCCTCTTATCCATTCGACTACCCCTCATACTCATGGTAGTTGAAAAGTAAAGCCTAGATCCTTATGGATGAGTTACTCTTAGCAAGAGTCTTTTGAAAAGTCAAGAGACATCAGAGGGGATTGAGAGAAGCCCGTGAGTGAGCTTAAGTGTGGAGATTCGAAAGAATGCACTTTTAATTCATATGCATCGCGCGTTCGAGCTAAAAGTGAGTTGTATTCCCACACTCTTTTTCCTAAACCTCATTTCAGTTGATACCCTTATGAGGAAGTATGTTTTAGAGCTTGGGTAGTGTTTTCACCCGAAAATATAGTATGAGTTACAATGTTATAAGTAGTAGTAGTAAAAGTTCCCAGAGTTAGATGAATGAATGCAGAGGTATAGTAATCTAAGAAAGGAAGATAGTGATGAGGCAAATTATGTCATTGTAGTCATGCACCCAGTAATTTATTAATGAGGAGTTTTCCCTTTTAGGTAGACTAAGAAGTGATGAGTTTGTATAGATTTCATGATAGAAGGTAGAGTAAGAGTTACTAGTATGGATGAGTTAGAGTATACTTTAACCAGAAGGGAGTTTATTTCAATGGAACATTGTGTTAGTGAAGGCCAAGTATAGGTGTTGAATAAAAGAGTAGAGTATTCATGAGGTGACAAATCTAAGCTAGGCTTATATTTTTTAAGGAAGAACCCATAATATTCAGAGGGTTATAGAGCTAAATAGGCAATGATGTATAGAGAATGGGTAAACAGTACTTAAGTTGTTAAAGGAAGTGTGGCGGTAAATTGTAAGTATGAAGACTAAGAGGTAAAGACTGACTACTTTTCATGAGGTCTTAGTAGGCGTGTGTTTCTTAATTTTTATCTAGTAGTTGTAAGTTAGCATAGTAAGCGAGCAATCATGTTGATATCCGGGATTTGTAATAAACATTAAGCTTGAATTTGAGATGAGAGTCATGGTAAAAAAGAATGGCAACATGAGGGTGATGATGTTAGTTTTGAGATTTGATCTGGTAGACTTGACATAGAGTAGGTGAGGAATTGAGATGTTAGCTGCAATGAAGATGAGTGGTACAAGTGAGACCTCCTTGCTTTCGGAGTACTCCAGTCTTATGAGTTGTTAGTAGTAGTTCTTTTGAGGAGTCGTATGTCTTGTCCCGACACTCATCTTTGTATAGTAGAGGTTTCATAGATAGACAGTTTTGGAGAGTCTTTTAGTTTTCAGATATTTTATTTAAAACTTATGTTTCATACTTAGTATATTCAGCAAAGTTTTGAGATTCAGTAAATTGTTTTTAAACGTTTCTTTCAATTTGATGCTTATGTATGCTTGAGTAAGTCTTCCGCTTTTAGTCAGTCGGGATGAGGGTTCGCTTGGGGACATCAATGGTTCTCGAGTGTCGGCCACGTCTAGGGTGTAGGCTCGGGTCATGACAAACTTCGACCTAAGGGGGAGATGATAAGATGAGAAACTAAGTCAAGTTTTGAGGATGAGATAGTGATGTTTTCAGAAATAGTTTTATAGATATATCAAATCCGTTAATAATCTTGTGTATTCCTCAAGTGAAGTTATTACAACATCTTGTTGATATTCCTAATATCACAATTGTGTCTATAACCTATGCTCAAACACTTCAAAGAGATTCAAATCTATGCTTAGTTTCCAGAATGAAGGGCAAAGCCTTTAGCCCATTGATCTCAATCTTACTCCATAAAGTTATAGATATCAGCCCCATAATATGAACCTATTCATATAAAAAATCATGTCTCATAATATGCTCAGTCTTGCAAATTCATGATTTACTCTTGAAGACTAGTAACATAATGTTACGTCATTCATATTCTTACTTCCTGCCCAGATATCCTAGCTTTATGTCAAATAATTTCAGACAGAGTGTGATTATGTTCAAACTCATATCATTCGTGACTTATGTGCTCTAGTCCATTTTCAAAACTATTAGTATCAATCAGTTCAGCCTATGTTAGTAGGAAAGCTCAGAAGTCAAGAGAGGTAGTGATAGTAACTATTTTCCCCTCAATTCTCAGTTTAACCATCATTCGAGGACGAATGATCCCAAGGGGGAGATATTGTAACACCCCGAAAATTTCTAAGTTAAGCCCAAACCATTCTTGAATTGCGTATATGGTCGTACTGAGTGACTCTTAATTTTTCTTAGGTGTTAAGGTAAATATTTTTGAGTGGGAATGATTTTGGATATCAATTAAGGTCACTAGAATCTCCTACCACAATGTTGAGTTGAAAGCTTCCTTACCAATTAAATTTTGATGTAAGATTCTACTTAGGTAAAATTCAAACGATCATATCTCTTAGAATATAAAGAGTTACGTGACTCATAACCTATCAAATTAAAGGTATTTGAATCCTCTTTCCAACGCCACCAATTTCACTTCAATCCAAATTTTGAATAAAAAGTTATGACCATTTTAGTAACCTGATACAGTGTTGTTACGAATTAGCCGACGGGAAAATATTAAAAAGGGTCGTTTTTATTTTTTTACCTCTAAAAAACCCTAAACGAATTTCTTTACTAATTAAAGACGAAAAACAATCAGATTTTCATCTCTTAATTCACCATTCTCTTCTCTCTCAAACCCCAAGGAAAAATCAAAGTAGAAGACTCCATTCAAGATTCTTTCAATCTTTTTCAAGATTCTTCTTCAAGGTCAGTCTTTTTCCAAGAATTTCATTCTTTCCAACTCAAATTCCTCCATAAAATTATGAATCACTAATGAAAATTATAATTCTTAGCCATAGAGTTTCAAGAAACTAATTCAAGAAATCTCAAGAAAGGTTTTCTTGATTTTTCTCCTTCAAGCAAGGGTTTCAAGGCTTCTAATCAAGTTATTCTTCAAGATTCTTCGAGAACCTTGTTCTTCCAGGTATGTAAGGCTATCATAGTATTGGTCTAGTTAGTCCTCACGCCCTACATCTACTTTCAAATTAGTAAAAGAGAAATCTAGGATTCTACCCCTAGATTTGAGTATTCTTGAGATCACTCTACATCAACATGCGCTTCGTTGAGATCACTCTACACTCCAGTTAGCTTTGGTGAGCCTCTTTGTATTCCAGAGGTCTCCACATTTACTTTCTAGTCGGTTTTCTTGAGATGTCGTGGGTTTTGTTCCGACATCCTTCTTGAGTAATAGAGGCTTCATAGATAGAGTTGAGGAGTCTTTCAGTATGTTGAGATGTTTTTGCAAACTATTATACTTGTTGAGTACTTTACAGGCAGTTTGAGTTAAGTATTCACTTTGAGTTTAAATGTTCATAAATTTGTTTTTTAAGCCTTTTATCGCTTGAGTTAGTCGTCCGCTAAGTAGTCAGCCATGCCAAGGGTTCGCTTGGGGACCAACAGTGATTCTCGAGTGTCGGCCACGTCCAGGGTGTAGGCTCGGATCATAACATTAAATTTACTACTCCGAGAGTAATTTTAAGATTTATTTCTTCTCAATCACTCTACCTCTTCGGAAGGAGAGTCATGATCTCATAACGATAAAATACATATATGTATTAATAAGATTTATTTTACACTATTACATTCACTTTAGTATTGAGTTTATTCAATCCCAATCGATAGACATTAATCATTAAATGTTTGGGATGAAAACTCTATATTGTTATCAATGTGAATGGACTTAATTTGATTATCAGAAAATTGTGCCAGTAATCATATTTTTTGTGTCAACAATTTTACAAACGTTAAGTTGCGAGATGATAATAGGCACAAATTAAACCATCTAGAAGAAACATTTATTAGGACCATGAAGTATCTAAACAAACCATTAGGAGAGTGAATAGGTCCAAAGATTTCTCCATGTATACGTTCCAAGAATGAATGAGACTCAATCTCAACTTTTGTTGATGATGGTCTCATAATTTACTTGTCTTGATAACAATCCGTAAAAGAAAATTCATCATTTAAAAGAATCTTTAAGTTCTTTAATGGATGTCTATTTGAATTTTCTATAATTTGTCTCATCGTTATAGACCCAAGATGTCCCAGACAATCTGAATATTGGAATTACTAAACTTCTGATTTACAATAGAATGTACTTCAATTGCACTAATTCTTGTCCAATACAAGCCAGGAGATAAATCAGAGAACGTTTGTATAACACATGTCTGCCCAGAGACATTTTTGTGATACCACATCTACGACCAAGGTCACGACCTTTTTCACGCCCAGCATGGTGATGGACATACATCTTATACACTTAAGAGGGTGGATATGTATTTTTAATAGTTATCAAAAGTTTTCATTCTTCATGAATGAAACACAATCATCTAAGCATATCAAATTATGATAACTTAGTACCTCATTCCACATTCATGTGCATTTATCAAAAGTTCTCATTCTTTATGAGTGGAACACAATCGTCTGAGAATATCAAATTATGATATCTTAGTACCTCATTCCACATTCATGCGCATCATTCAAACACTTGTCTTCCTTCAAACATAATACACACGGCTACCACATTTACTTTAGGGAATAGAGTGATTTCAATGGAATAAATTTCATGACTAATTTTCATCAAAAGCACATTGTCTGCTTTAGTAGTCAATATATCATCAATATAGTGCATTGGTACTTAAATCCACTGTCTTATCCATATAAAGACGTCTTAGGCCATAAATTGATGGGACTTGAATCCAACATCTTTTATCACTGTAGTGCATCGAAACTTTTAATTTGATGTCCTATCCTCTTGGTGCGATTGGACATGAATCCATCGTCTTACCATCTTAGTGCAATTGTACATGAATCTATCCTCTTACCCTTTTAGTGCGATTGGACATGAATCCATCGTCTTACCCTCTTAGTGCGATTGGATATGAATCCATCCTAAAATTTAATCACTTTTGGTGATGACCAATATAGGCATACGCTATAATATCATACAAAGTTGAAATTTTTTATCTACTATAATCAACACTAATAAATATAGTTAAAAAATATATATACCTTTTACCACTGAAATTACCTGCAAAAAGTGGTGCTTTGCAATTAATATAACTTAGAAAAACTATAAATCTCATGAAACTTAAATTATGCAATTCACCGTGATGTTGCATATTGTTGAAGATCAAAAAAATTGACGGCTTTATACTACTATTTAATTCCTCAATTATTTAGAGTTTTCTCAATTGGTTAGAGTCTCGTGGTGATAACATGTTATGAAACTATATAAAACAAGAAGAAGAATAGAGTAGGGAGACGATTCCTCTTGAAGTATATTCAGGATTCACAGATATGATTTACAATGAAGGAAAACCCCTTTATTTATAGGAGAAACCTAACTTGGTCCCCGAGTAGGATTCCTAACTACTCCCTAAAAGGAATCCACACAATAGATATTCACTATAATACAAATATGTTTATAACAAAAACAAGTTTATCTAACTTTTTTCATAATTCTGGCAAATTTTTTTCGGTCATTTAGCATTACCCAAGATATTTTATGATGAGATAGGGCATACAAAAGGTATAAGTGCTCCAAAGTGGGTGAGAACAAGAGTACAAAGGAGTAATTAAGTATTTAATGAAATCTTTACAAAGATAAATTCTAGGAACTTTAAATTTGTATAAGCTTCCAAAGAGAAATTATGGAAACGTTAAGCATGATGATGATATTAATTATAGGGGTAAATTGAGAAAGATTTAATTAATTTTATATT
>JAJONR010004045.1:0-23663 GCA_029582245.1 Solanum etuberosum | reverse complement strand
ATTCGGTTCATGATGCTATGGAAAAAGTGCAGCTCATTAGAGATAGACTTAAGACAGCCCAGAGTCACCAGAAGTCCTATGCAGATGTAAGGAGAAGGAACTTGGAGTTCCAAGTTGATGATTGGGTTTTCCTGAAAGTGTCACCTATGAAGGGGGTGATGAGGTTTGGCAAGAAAGGAAAGCTCAGTCCTAGATATGTAGGCCTTACAAGGTCTTTAAAAGGGTTGGTAAAGTGGCTTATGAGTTAGAGTTGCCAGCAGAACAAGCAGCAGTGCATCCGGTCTTTCACGTTTCATTGTTGAAGAAATGTGTGGGTGATCCAGCATCCATAGTGCCTTTAGAGAATGTGGCTGTGAAAGATAGTCTCACTTATGAGGATGTGCAAGTTGAGATTCTTGATCGTCAAGTTAGAAGGTTGAGAAACAAAGAAGGCGCTTCAGTTAAAGTTTTATGGAGGAGTCAGTCCGCAGATGGAGCTACTTGGGAAGCAGAAGCAGCCATGAAAGCCATGTATCCTCATCTCTTTCCTTCCGATTCCATTCTAGCTTGAGGTAATAGTTCCTCTTCAGTTTTTCGGTCATTCATGCACAAATTCAGTCTTAGTATCATGTTCCTTCAGTTTGTACTTGCATTTTCAGTGTATTTGCATGTCCTTCGAACTCAGTTCAGTCAAAAATCCATTTTCAGAAATTAGTGGTAGGGTTTCCAGCTCGTTCCCTCCACATTCATCTAGTTTAGTCTTCATTCGAGGACGAATGTTCCCAATGGGGAGATAATGTAACACCCCATATTCTAGACAGACCAGATTGTAGATTTCAGAAGCTACAGGTGCAACCTATGGGCACCACCTACGGACCGTAGGGTGACCCACGGTCCGTCCTGGTGGTCTGTGGTTCACCACCTGGAGCCCCTCACAGAAAAGCCCAGAAAATTATTCTAATTCCAGACCTATGCCAGGACCTACGGACCGTAGGTCAGACCACGGTCCGTGGTTCAGGGCTGTAGGTCGGACCCCAGATTTCTAGCCCAGAACTCCAGAAAATTCAGCCAAGGCATGACCCATGGCCAGGACCGTAGGTCAGACAACGGTCCGTGGTCTAGGTCTGTGAATCGTGGCCTTCAGGTCCAAGCCCCAGACGCCAGTCAACGGACGACCAGCACGGACCGTCGGTCCAGCCACGGTCCATCAGTGGCTCTGATAGAAGTTAAGTCGGGGTATTTTGGTATTTTCCTTATGCGTTGGACCCCTAAACTACGTTGTTTAACCCCTAAACTACATAGTTTTGGTCATTTTAAGCCTAGTAACTTAATTAGAACTTACCCTAGTCAATTCATTCTCCAAAATTTAGCAAACTCAGAGCAAAAAGAGGAGAAAGAGTCGACCAGCCCTAGTCCAAGAACGCAGCAAGGTTTCTTCAGTTCCAGCCCCGAAATCGAAATATTTTTCTGTGGAATTCATCACCAGGTATGTGGGATTTCACTAGTGGGTTTCTTTCTCCCATAAGGTCCCTAGAATTCAGTCAGAATCTTGATTTCCTTGATATTATCTAGACCTAGTGTTTTTGAATGTTAGAAATTGTTGTGTTTTAGCTGTTAGAATGAACCAAATCAGATTATCATGTTGTTTCTCAATTTCTTGCATGAAATTCAGAACCCTAGCTATGTAGTTCTTTTTGTTCATGAATTACACATGCTAGGCCAGCTATTTCATTTATATACATGCTTCAATTTACGAATGTCATATTATCAGATATAATTGTTGCATTCTCAGAGTTTGCATGTCAGAACATCGAGCTATCCATGTTTTACATAATTCAGTCATAATGTGTTACATACATATTCAGTTGGGAGTAGACTTAACACCGAGTAGGACTAGGGTTCAGTGTACCTGAATAGTCCCAGAACTACGTGCCAAATAGGTTGTAAGTCCCATCTGTGGGCATCATTTTAGTGATCACGCCAGTCATGCCTTTATACCTCTGGCAGGGTATATTGGGTCCTCTCAATGGGGCGTATACATCGGACTCCACATTTAGCTCATGTGGTTTTATGACGGTTATTAGTAGCTCCCTTAGTATAGTCAGATTCTAGTGCATTGACCAGGTTATCAGTTACAGTTCAGTATTCAGAGTCAGCATATCATGTACTTGGTCATTGCATTCAGTTAGCTCAGTATTCAGTATATCTCAGTATCTACAATCAGTTCATATTATATCACTGCTCTTATTGCTTTGTTCAGTTATGATTATTGTTCAGCTTTACTCTATCCTGCATGCTCAGTACCTTTCAAGTACTGACGCATACTCTGCGCTACATCTTCTCGTGATGTAGGTCCAGGTTCTCATCTTCCAGATCACGTATAGATCGGTTCTCGATCTTCAGCTCAGCAGTATTAGTGGTGAGTCCTCATTCTCTGAGGGCGACAGATATGGTTCCTTTGCTTTTAGTCTTAGTTTCAGTTTTTGCTAGATTTAGCTGGGGCATGTCCCAGCATTTCTAGTCAGTTAGAGGCTTTATTTCAGACATAGTTAGAATCAACTTTAGTATTTGAGTTTGACTTTTCAATTGTTGTTAAACTCTCCGCATTTATATATTCAGATTTAGTATGGGTATTCCCCATCATTTCAGATTTATCTTATGATTAGCTTCCGTACAGTGTTTAGTGATTCAATTATCTTTTAGTATGCTTATGTTATGCCAGCAGGGTTAGCTTGGGGTCACTCGTGATCCTAGGTCCCGTGTCCGCGTCCAGGGGGTAGCTTCGGGGCGTGACACTACAATAGAAGTATTGCAGTAAAAAATTATTTGGAACACCATGTGTAGGATATTGCAAAAGTAATTTCTTAAACGGAACCCAAGTATCATTTAGAGTTTTACCTCCAATGCACTTGAAATTTTGGATCTAGGTTCGAAGTTTAACCATTTTTTAGAGTGCTTGAATAATTTTGCAATTTTGCAAACCATCTTGTAGCCTCACCCGTTAAAGAGAATGGGAATATCCTCAACCTTATAGACTCTTGGAGATATTTTTGAACAGAAATGGTGCATATACCTACTCAAAATTTCTAAGGTGTTCATGGGGATCCTCATGAGCTAGACCCCCAAATAGTTAGAGCAATTGTAGCATTGTTCAGATTATGTGAAACACAACCCTCCCAGTTGTGGGAGGTATCCAGATGGTTCCCGTGATTTGAATGATATTCATATGCATATAATTCAAATCACCTATGATGTCATTTTGACCATAGTGACTACCGTTGTCACTCATTTTATTAGACGTGCAAATTAGCCAACAACAACACAAAAGGATTCTATCCCTAGATTTTGAGTATTCTTGAGATGAGATTTGAGTTCTTGAGTTCCTTATTCTTTTTGAAATTCTATTCCAAATTATTGAATTGTTATATGTTATGCATTAAGATTCTTGAGTTGACTCGTTAATGTCTATATTTCAGCATGAACCCTATTTATTGAGTATTTTTTAGATGAGTTTCCATATTGCTATTAAGATCCCTGAGTTGAGTCGTTTATGTCCATAATTCCACATGAACCCTATGATTTGAGTTATAAATTTCGAAAAGCTTTTTAAAGCCAACACTTGAGCTCTTAAACTGAGTTTTCAGAAAGTAAAGATGAGTTTTGAGAAAAGAGTTTCTAAAACATAATTAGTATGACAATCGAGTATGCCATCAATGTATGAGCAGTATGGTATCTAGATATACCATCAATGTTTATGCAGTATGACTTCTCGAGTCATCAATGATCATATTAAAATATGATTTTGATATTGTCACACCCCGAGGCTACCCCCTTGACGTAAACACAAGACATAGGATCACGAGTGAACCCAAGCTAACCATGAAGCTGGCATATCAAGCATACTAAGAATAACTTAATAAAGATATACTATGCGGAAGCTTAAGACAATAATTAACTGAAAGTAAGGAATACCCAAAATTGATCTGAATATATAAAATGTACCATGAGTTTAGTGATACTGAACAATCATTCAAAAGCTAAAGCTGAATCTAATACTATGTCTGAAAAGCCTCTACTAACTAAAGTTGTTGGGACTTGCCCCCAGCTAACTCTAGAAAAACTGAAAACTGAAAGAAAGAACTAAATATGAAAAACATGTCTATTGTCCTCGAAGTATGATGATTCACCACTGAAGCTGCTGAAAATGGATCGGAAACCGATTTATGCGTGATCTGGATGCTGAGTACCTGAACCTACATCATGAAAGGATGTAGCGTAGAGTATGCATCAGTATTTGGAATTTACTGAGCATGTAGGATATAGAATATAGCTGAACAAAGTACATAAGCTGAAAAAGCATACTAAGCAATGATATAAGGTGAACAGAATAATAATACAAAAATATACTGAAACTGAGCTAAATGCAATGTCCAAGGGCCAATCATAAACATGACATGCTGAGACTGAAGACTGAAGTATAACTGAAAACCTGGTAAAATACACTAGAGTCTGACTGTGGGAACTACTATTAACCGACATAAAACCATGTGAGCTAAACGCGGAGTCTGATGTATACGCCCCATCGAGAGGACCCAATATACCTTGCCAGGGTTATAAAGGCATAACTGGCGTAATCACTAAATCTGATGCCCAACAGAGGGGACTTATAAACCTATGGGGGCACGTAGTTCTGGGACTATGAGGGTACGCTGAACCCTAGTCCAACGCGGTACTAAGCCTACTCCCAACTGGAAATATGTAAGACACAACATAACTGAAATACTTAATAGCTCAATGTTCTGACATGCAAATCTGAGAATGCAACATTTAGGACTGACAATCTAACATTCGAAAACTGGAGCATATTTATTTGTTTAACTGACCTAGCAAGTGTAATTCATGAACTAACAGAATCTACACAACTAGGTTTCTGAGTTTTATGCAAAGGGCTAAGAGACGATTAAACGAAAACATGACAATTCGATTAAGAATACTATAACAGCTAAATCACAACCATTCCTAAGGTTTTAGAAAACCCTAGGACTAACCAAGATATAGAGAATCAAGAAACTGACTGAATTCTAGGGACTTAGTGGATGAAAGGAATTCACTAGTGAAATCCCATATACCTGGTGACGAAATTCACGGAGAAATCCTTTGGATTTCGGGGCTGAGGGGTTGGTCGACTCTTTCTCCTTTTTTGCTCAAAGTTTTGGTGAATTTTGGAGAATAAACAATTTGGAGTAAGTTATGACTAGTTTACTAGGCTTAAATTGAGTAAAATGAAGTTGTTTAGTTGTTAAATGATGTAGTTTAAATGTCCAACGCATAGGGAAAAGACCAAAACGACCCCAACTTAAAATATGTCGGGGGCCTTCCACGGACCCAATGATGGACCATCAAAGGGACCACGACCCGTCAAGTGGGTCGTGGTTATTGGCCAGTGACCACTGGTTCTAGGGAGGTCCACCACGAACCCTACCATGGCCTGTGTGAAGGACCACGGACCGTGAAGGCCATTGTGGTTCTTCCCTTGGGCTGGGGGTCTGCTGTCTCAGGTCGACGGACACCACCACAGCCCGTGGAGGGATCCGTGGTCTGATGCCTTAGCCCTGGGTGGTTTTGTACTTCTTCTACGAGCCTTCCCACGGCTCGTGAGGTGGTCCATGACCTGTGAAGGGCTCCGTGGCCCACCACTGCTGGGAGGTTGTGAGCCACGAGCAGGTCGACGGACCGTGGTTCCTCTCACGATTCATGAACCCTACTGTGGTTTACCAAATTTTTCTACAGTACAGGTCTGTTAAGTCTGAGGTGTTACAATATCTCCCCCTTGGGAACATTCATCCTCAAATGAAGTCCAGACTAGCAGAGTATGGAGGGAAGGAGCTGCAATCCCTACCACTAAGTATTAGAAACTGATATGTAACTGAACTAAGTTCCAAGAACATGCAAATATGATGAAATGCAAGAACAACTGAAGGAACATGATACTGAGACTGAATTTACACAAGAGTAAACTAAGAGACTGGAGAGGAACTATTACCTCAAGCTGAAATGGAATCGAAAGGAAAGAGATGTGGGTACTTGGTCTTCATGGCTGCTTTTGCTTCCCAAGTAGCTCCTTCTACGGAATGACTCCTCCACAAAACCTTCACTGAAGCTACTTCTTTATCCCTCAACCTACGAACTTGACGATCAATAATTTCAACTGGCACCTCTTCATAAGTGAGACTATCCTTCACAGCCACACTCTCTAACGGTATTATCGATGCCGGTTCACCCACAAACTTCTTCAACAAGGAAATGTGAAAGACTGGATGGACTGCTGCTAGTTCTGTTGGTAACTCTAACTCATAGGCCACATTACCCACCCTTTTCAGGATTCTGTAAGTCCTACATATCTAGGACTGAGCTTTCCTTTCCTGCCAAATCTCATCACCCCCTTCATAGGTGACACTTTCAGGAAAACCCAATCATCGATTCAAACTCTAAGTCCCTTCTCCTCACATCTGCATAGGACTTCTGACGACTCTGAGCTGTCTTAAGTCTATCTCTGATGAGCTGAACTTTTTCCATAGCTTCATGAACCGAATCTGGCCCAATCAATGATGCTTCACCTACTTCAAACCAATCAATCGGAGATCTAAATCAATGCCAATATAGTGCCTCATACGGGGCCATCTGAATATTGGAATGAAAGTTATTATTATAAGCGAACTCTATGAAAGGTAGGTGATCTTCCCAACTACACTTGAAATCGATCACGCAAGCTCTCAACATGTCCTCTAAGGTCTGAATGGTACGTTCTGCCTGACCATCCGTCTGTGGATGAAATGTTGTACTGAGATTTACCTGGGTACCAAGACCTTTCTGAAATGATTTCCAGAAATGAGAGGTAAACTGAGGACCTCTATCTGAGATGATAGACAAAGTAACCCCATGCAACCTGACCATCTCATTGATGTAAAGTTTGGATTAGTCCTCCGCTGAATCTGTAATCTTGACAGCCAAGAAGTGAGCAGACTTAGTGACTCTGTCCACTATCACCCAAATGGAGTCATGTTGTTTGTGAGTACGGGGTAAACTCATGATGAATTCCATGTTTATCACTTCCCACTTCGATGTACGAATGTTAATCTCTTGAGTCATACCTCCTGGTTTCTGATGTTCTACCTTAACCTGTTGGGATATTAGGACACTTAGCCACAAAATCTGCTATGTCCCTCTTGATGCCGTTCCACCAAAAGACTTCCCGTAGATCACGGTACATCTTCGTGGAACCTGAATGAATGGAATACCTGAAGTTATGAGCTTCTTTAAGAATTGCTGCCATAACTCACCCACATTAGGAACACATAAGCGACCCTGGTAACGAAGTACACCACCTCCCCCTTGCGAGAAAACCTCAACTTTCTACTGATGAACTGCACCTTTCAGCTGAAGTAATATAGGATCACTATCTTATTTTTCCTTAACCTCTGCTACCAATGAAGATTCTGATCCATTCTGAATTGTCACCCCAGTATCTGATGTGTTCGTAAGAAAATTCCTAATCGAGCAAGCTGGTGAACATCTTTGGCTAGCTCTTTCCTTTCTTTCTCACACTACCATAGACAGCCTACTGAGAGCATCAGCCACTACATTGGCCTTATCAGGATGGTAAGGTACATTCATGTCATAGTCTTTGAGGAATTCAAGCCATCTTCTCTGACGAAGATTCAACTCTTTCTGGGTGAACACATACTGGAGACTCTTATGATATGTGAACACATCAACATGAACACCATATAAGTAGTGTCTCCAAATCTTTAGGGCAAATACTAGCGCTGCAAACTCGAGGTCATGAGTCGGGTAGTTCTTTTCATGAACCTTAAGATGTCTAGAAGCATAAGCTATGACCTTACCTCGCTGCATCAACACACAACCTAGGCCGACCCTGGATGCATCACAATAAATCACATAACCGTCTGAACCATCCAGTAGAGTGAAGACCAAATCTCTAGTCAACCTAGTCTTCAGTTCTGAGAAGCTTTTCTCACAATCATCTGACCACCAAAATTTGACCTTGTTCTGGGTCAACTTAGTCAATGGGGAAGCTATGGATGAAAATCCTTCAACAAATCTTCTGTAATAACCAACCAAACCCAAGAAACTTCTGATATCTGTTGCAGAGGTGGGTTTGGTCCAGTTCTGTACCGCTTAAATTTTCTGAGAATCCACTTGGATCCCTTCACTGGATACCACATGCTCCTCCTCACATCGAGAATAAATGATGATATCATCAATAAAGACGATAATGAACATGTCTAAATACTGTTTGAACACCCTGTTCATTAAGTTCATGAAAGCTGCAGGGGCATTTGTTAGTCCAAAAGACATAACTACAAATTCATAATGACCATACCGAGTCCTGAAAGCTGTCTTCGGAATGTCACTATCTCTGCCTCTGAGATGATGATAGTCGGATCTGAGGTCTATCTTAGAAAAGCAACTAGCACCCTGAAGTTGGTCGAACAAGTCATCAATCCTGGGGATGGGATACTTATTCTTGATTGTAACTTTGTTCAACTGTCAATAGTCAATGCACATCCTGAGAGAACCATCTTTCTTTTTCATGAACAATACTGGAGTACCCCATGGAGAGATACTAGGTCTGATGAAGCCTTTATCTAAAAGGTCTTTCAACTACTCTTTCAATTCCTTAAGCTCGGCTGGAACCATTCTGTAAGGAAGAATCGAAATAGGCTGGGTATTTGGGAGGAGATTTATTCCAAAGTCGATTTCCCTTTCGAGAGGAACTACGGGAAGATCTTCTGGAAACACATTTACTACTGGGAATGACTCAAGAGTTGGGGTTTCAGAGTTTGAATCCTTAACCCAAACAAGATGATAGATATACCCTTTGGAAATCATTTTTATGGCCTTAAGGTAAGAGATGAATCGACCCATAGGCACTAAGCTACTACCCTTCTACTCTAAGACTGAATCGTTTGGAAACTGAAACCGAACAATCCTAGTTCTACAATCGACTGAGGCATAATAGGAATGCAACCAGTCCATGCCTAGAATGATATCAAAATCTACCATTTCTAACTCTACAAGATCTCCTGAGGTGAGAGAATGTGACATGGCAATTTATGTATACCCGTCTAGCTATAACTGGGTCACCAACTGGAGTAGAGACTGAGAAGGGTTCTGAAAGAGTTTCTGGACTGACACTAAAGTTTACTGCTATATAAGGAGTTACAAAAGACAGTGTAGCCCCTGGATCTAACAATGCATAAACATCTAAATGAAAGACTCGTAACGTACTAGTGACCACATTAGGAGAATCTTCCTGATCCTGGCGAGCCTGGAGAGCATACAACCTATTCTGGCGCTGACCGCCACCTATACCAGATGAAGCACCCTGCTGAGTTGGGTGACCTGCTGGTGCTGCTGGTGCTGCTGGAGCAGTACACTAAGCCCTATTGTTGTTACCTCCTTTCCCCTTCCTGGAAGAAGGTCAATCCTTCAACCTATGGCCAGACTAACCACACCCAAATCACCCTTCCTTGCCTACAAGACATTCTCCCAGATTGTTCTTACCACACTTTGGACAAGTTGGGAAAGTCCTGTTACCTGAAGAACTCCCCTGAGACTTAGAGCCTGATGCCCTACCTTTCTGATCCTGTCAAAACCTGAAAGATGGAGCTCTAGCTGATGAAGGTGCTAGGGCTGTAGACCTCTACTGAAACTGCGAGCGATTTCCACCACCCAATTTCTGCTGAGAATATTCATAATTCCCTGTTCTAGCCTACTTGTTGTCCTTAGTCATTTCCCTAAGCTTATCTCCCTCAACCTGCTGAGCATGAGTCATAAGCCTAGACATATTCATATCCTCTGACAGCATAGCATTCCTGCACTCTGTTTTCACTAAGTCGGATACCCCAAACAGAAACTTACTCATTTGTGCCCTTGGATCAGCAACCATGTGTGGAGCATACCTGGAGAGCTGGGTGAACTTAAGTCCGTATTCTTGGACTGACATGGTACCCTGCTTCTAATTCATAAACTCTTGTGCCGTAGCTTCTCTAAACTTCCTTGGGAAGAACCTGTCTAGAAAAGCTCCAGTAAAACAATCCCAAGTCACAGGAGCTGCATCCACACCCCTATTTTCTTTCCACTGAGTGAACCATATGTGAGCTACATCCTTAAGTTGGTAGGATGCCAACTCCACCCTATCATTACCAGTCACTTGCATCACTTCAAAAAAATTCTTAACCTCATCAAGGAAGTTTTGTGGGTCCTCACCAACCTGTGACCTTAGAAACTTAGGCGGATTCATCCGAATAAATTCTTGAACCCTAGATACAGCTGATCCAGAATTAGTGTTTGTAGGAACTGGGGCCTGCTAATTGTTCTGATTGGCTACGCTCTGAGCCAAGAGCTGGATCACATTCTAAAATTCTGCATTCGTAACCTCATGGTTCGGGACTGGAGGAACTGCGTTAGCAATGCGTGCATTAGCATTCGTTCGTTAGCTCTATGAGGAGGCATGATCTAAAACGCATAACGATGAATTAGAAAGGAGATCATACCAACACATGATAAGAATAGCAAGAAAGTGAAGTTTTTCCTAAAACACTTCGTAGCCTCCCTCTCATTAAATGAGGTGCACTTCACACCCATGAAAGAGACTCTGCTTAGTGCGGCTTTCAGACATCCTAGGACTCTAGAACCTAATGCTCTGATACCAAGTTAGTCACGCCCCGAGGCTACCCCCTTGACGTAAACACAGGACCTGGGATCACGAGTGACCCCAAGCTAACCGTGAAGCTGGCATATCAAGCATACTAAGTATAACTGAATAAATATATACTATGTGGAATCTTAAGACAATAATTAACTGAAAGTGGGGAATACCCAAAACTGATCTGAATATATAAAATGTACTACGAGGTTAGTGATACTGAACAATCACTCAAAAACTGAAAACTGAAAGAAAGAACTAAATATGAAAAACATGTTTATTATCCTCGAAGTATGAGGAATCACCACTGAAGCTGCTGAAAACGGATCGGGAACCGATCTATGCGTGATCTTGATGCTGAGTACCTGAACCTACATCATGAAATGATGTAACGCAGAGTATGCGTCAGTACTTGGAATGTACTTAGCATGCAGGATATAACATATAGCTGAACAAAATACATAAACTGAACAAGCATACTGAGCAATGATATAAGCTGAACAGAATAATAATACCGAAATATACTGATACTGAGCTAAATGCAATGACCAAGTGCTAATCATGAACATGACATGTTGAGACTGAATACTGAAGTATAACTGAAAACCTGGTCAAATGCACTAGAGTCTGACTGTGGGAGCTACTATTAACCGACATAAAACCACGTGAGCTAAATGCGGAGTCTGATGTATACGCCCCATCGAGAGGACCCAATATACCTTGCTAGGGGTATAAAGGCATGACTAGCGTGATCACTAAATCTGATCCCCAACAAAGGGGACTTATAAACCTATAGGGACACGTAATTCTAGGACTATGAGGGTACGCTGAAACCTAGTCCAACTCGGTACTAAGCCTACTCCCAATTGGAAATATGTAAGACACAACATAACTGAAATACGGAATAGCTCAATGTTCATACATGCAAATCTAAGAATCCAACATTTAGGACCGACAATGTAACATTCAAAAACTGGAGTATGTTTATCTGTTTAACTGACCTAGCAAATTTAATTCATGAACTAAGAGAATCTACTCAACTAGGGTTCTGAGTTTCACGCAGAGGGCTAAGCAACGATTCCATGAAAACATGACAATTCGATTAAGAATACTATAACAGCTAAATCACAACATTCCTAAGGTTTTAGAAAACCCTAGGCCTAACCAAGATATAGAGAATCAAGAATCTGATTGAATTCTAGGGTCCTAGTGGATGAAAGGAATCCACTAGTGAAATCCCACATACCTGGTGACGAAATTCATGGAGAAATCCTTTGGATTTCGGGGATGAACTGAAGAAAATCTCCTGCTTATTCCTGAGGGGTTGGTCGACTATTTCTCCTCTTTTTCTCTAAATTTTGGTGAATTTTGGAGAATAAACGATTTGGAGTAAGTTCTGATAGGCTTAAATTGAGTAAAACGACGTAGTTTAGGTGTTAAATGACGTAGTTTAAATGTCCAACGCATAGGGAAAAGACCAAAACTACCCCAACTTAAAATCAAACGGGGTCCTTCCACGGACCCAATGACGGGGACCATAGCCCATCAAGTCGATTGTGGGTATTGGCCAGTGACCAATGGTTCTGGAGAGATCCAACCACGAGCCCTACCATGACTTGTGTGAAGGACCACGGACCGTGAAGGCCACCGTGGTTCTTCACTTGGGTTGGGCGTCTGCTGGTTTAGGTCCACGGACGCCACCACGGCCCGTCATCAAGACCACGGCCCATAGAGGGCTCTGTGGTCTGATGCCTGAGCTCTGGGTGGTTCTGTACATCCTCCACGAGCCTTCCCACGGCTCGTGAGGTGTTCAACGGCCCGTGAAGGGCTCCGTGGTCCACCATTGCTGGGAGGGTGTAAGCCACGATCAGGTCGACGGACCGTGGTTCCCCTCACGGTCTATGAACCCTTCCGTGGTTCACCAAATTTTTCTTCAGTACAGGTCTATTAAGTCAGAGGTGTTACAAATATTTTTTTTAGAAAGATTTTTCAAGTATGAAATTGAGTAAGAGTATAAGGGGACTATGTATTCCCAGAGGTATCAAATATTTGCATTGATAAAAGAGAAACTGAGATTTCTAAATGAGTTATGAGTTCAAAAGATATTTCAAGAGCAGATACATCTTTTAAGAGGGTAGTTTGAGGAATTATCTCCGAGCGGAAGAGTTATATTTTTAAACATATGAGCATGAGTATATATTATTGAGAGCAGTATTGAGCACCGATATGAGGACGAGTTCAGACAACTCAAAGTCCTCATAAACCATGTATGCCAACATAGGTAAAGGGTCATACTTTTTAGATGAGTCCATATTGATTTTTAAGCATAGCTTAGTGGATCAACTTAGTTGAGGTGTTCTATACCCCGGTAAGGTATAGGACAGTTCTGGCAGTGTGGGCGAGACGATGTATCATCACGTAGCTCATAATGATTGTTGTCGATTAGAGAATCTTCCAAATAGAGTTAAAAGTGTATTTTTATTATATCACTTATTATGTTGAGTTTCAGAGGTGAGTAAGTGTTTTTGTAAAGTTTTAAACGATTTCATTCCTTTAGTCCTTTATATTCAGTTGAGTTTATGTTTTATCTATTGCAGTCCTTCCATTCAGTTATTTGTTATTCAACTATATTACATACTCGTACATTCAATATACTGATGTCATTCGACCTGCATCTTTTAATGATGCAGATATAAGTTCTTAGGATCCTCAACAAGATTCTGTTGAGATCACTTCATCCGCTCATCAGCTTTCGAGTGAGGTCTCCTTACTTCCGGAGGACTCCAATTTTTAGGAGTTGTTAGTTGTAGTTCTTTTGAGGAGTCGTGGGTCTTGTCCCAACACTCATATTTGTATAGTAGAGGCTTCATAGATAGACAGTTTTGGAGAGTCTCTCAATTTCAGATAATTTATTTAAAACTTATGTTTCATATTCAATATATTCAGCACAGTTTTGGGATTCAGTAAACTGTTTTTAAACGTTTCTTTCAATTTGATGCTTATGCATGCTTGAGTTAGTCTTCCGCTTATAGTCAGCCAGGATGAGGGTTCGCTTAAGGGCCAACAATGGTTCTCGAGTGTCGGCCACGTCCAGGGTGTAGGCTCGGATCGTGACATCACAAATCCTATATGCATTTCACTATTCATGACAAGATTTGAGTTCGGCAAGGTCATTTGAACTTCTCAATTCAGGTGTGTTGGTTTATCTTGATCGGGAGGAATTTCTAATGGTTGAAAGCTTCTTTCTTTTGACATCCCTCAACGCTTGACACATGTTCGAAGAAATTAAGGTTGTGGAGGAGATCTAGAGAGGATGGTGGCTTTGGTGTTGTTTTAAGTGGAGGTGGTGGTGGTGGAAAACAAAGTTTATTTGGGTAAAACAAATGGGTTATATGATTAAGTGGGTCGGATCGGGTTAAAATTGGATAATTTAAGTAAAGTTGGGTAATTTTAGTTGATTTGGGGCTTTCTATCAAATTGAGGGGCACAAATGATGAAATTAGTAACGGCAGGGGTAAAATTAACTTCATTTTAATGGTAAGAACATAGTCAACCAATAAAACAAAAATGAGGGGTATTTTTTTTACCCCTTTCCCTTTATTATATCTTGTCTTGATTCAAGAAACAAAAAAAAATTAAATAGGTCAAAAAAAAATTATACCAACATACCCACTAGACAATAGAGGTACTATATAAAGCACCTACCAAAAGAGTAAGGGTTTCTCTATAAATTCAGTCTTTTATGTATAAAAAGAAAATTCTTATACCTCCTCCTTTTTATATCCAAAAAGAGAAACTCTCAAACAATTGAAGGAAAAAAAATTATTCAATGGCAACTCCCATTTACGATATGATAGAGACCATCCATGTCTTGTTGGTTGATAATGATCAGGAGTTTGTTACAAATATCATTGATTTGCTAAAGTCTTCTGACTACAAAGGTAACATCTCTAAAAATTATGTGTAGAACTTGCAATCTTTCGTTTTATTATATAACTAAATTCTATATGATTTCAATTTATATGAGATTTAATAGATATGAAGTTTTTTTAATCTCATTTGTGATTTTATCATCGATTTATTTTAGATTTCATTTATATATCTTGTAAATCTTGGATTTTTATTTTTTGTTGTTGTGGTATCACTAGTTCTATGCTTGTATATGATTTTTTATTAATATATATATATTTATATATATATGATTTTCAAAAGAGTTTGATAATTTTATGTCAATATTAGTGTTGTTGCAATTTTATTAGATGTTTCTAGAGGAACACAATTTTACGGTAATTTTAATTATTTTTTCAACTTATGTTTGGGTTTTATACTAGATTTTTTTATTGAGAATGGAGGGAATTTTTTTTTGTTAATTGGTCTTGAGTGACATAAAACTGGAGGAGAAATGAATTAAATTCTACAAAAATAATTTTTGAAGGTGTAGTAGATCTTTTATTTTACCAATCTGTCTATAAATGGTATAAAAATAATTTTGTTTGGGTGGTGGAGGCATAAGATTAATGTAAGGGAGGAAAGAGAAAGAGAGGAACAAGATAAAACCTGATCTGAGTTTCATTATTTTTTTGACCTTGAGGCTTCTTTTTTTGTCTTTTATTGGATGTAGAATAAAAATATTGATAACATATGATATTCATAAAATAAAATATTTTCCTTCTTATTTTTGTTCGTTTAAAAAAAATTGTCTTCTTAATATCACAAACTTTTTTTCCTTTTGTAATTCAACAACAAAAAAAAATTCATATAGTTTTTTAAAAATATATATATTTTTAATTAACACATATTATTTCATCCTCTTGACCAAGCGTCCGCCTTGAATTTTAATATATTTCAATTTTATTAATTTTTTCCTTAATTTGAAAAAGATTGTTTTGTGGATCTATTTTAATGGCTACTTTATATATATATATATATGGCTCAACCTTAAAGGCTTATTCAATTACTTCTTCTACTTAAATTAGTGAAGACAATAGAGATTTTTCAAAATATTTGAAAAAATAAGTAATTGCTACAATTATTCTACCTCAAGACTACCTTAAAACAATGATTCTTTTAAACTATTTCACCTTTAAAAAGGTATATAACTAACAATTTTAGTATAGATTAGGTATGTCATGATTTTTTTCTTATTATCTTTAGTTCTTTGGTTTCTCAATTACTTATTATTAGTATTTATTGATTTTTCCCTACCAACGTTGTGTTAAATCAATTTGGTATAGTTTTGATGTGTTTTGTGAATATTTTCTTATTATTTTTATTTCTTTGGTTTCTCAATTGTTTTATTAGTATTTATTGATTATTCCATGTCAAAGGTGTGTTGAATCGTTTTAAATTGAATTGAATTTCTAGCTTTACAGGTATCATGTAATGCATATGCATAAAACAATTAATTCTATAGAAGTAACAAAAAAAACTAATAACTAACATATATAACAAACTCCGATGGAAAAAAAAGGAATATTTTTTTCCTTTTTCCTCTTTAAGAAACTTTTAAAACTCAAAATCAGTGCCTAAATAATGACTTAGGGTTTCTTTTAGATACTACTACAACAACCAATCCACTGTAATTCCATAAGTGGAGTCAAGGGAGAGTAATGTGTATGCAAATCTTACCACTACTTTGAGATGACAGAGAAATTTCCTCGAGATAAACTAGATGTAAAAGACGACAATATCAACAAACAAAAAAAAGAACTACTAAAGATACAATAGATGAGACTAAAATATCAACTAGTAGAAATAGAAATCAAAGAATATGAAAATAGTACCAGAGTAATACTAGTACCCTGGGAAAGAGAAAGCAAAGCACTCGACCACCTACTAACATTCTATCTGAATCCTTGACCTCCACATCCTCTTATCAAGGTTCATATTCTTGGTGAGTTGAAATTGTGCCATGTCCTGCCTAAACATCACACCCCAATACTTCATATACCTATCTACCCCTACTCAAGCATTTTACGATCAACCTTTCTTACCGGAGCATCCACACATCTTCACTCCTTACATGTCCAAATCATCTCAACTTTACTTCTCACATGTTATCATCCACAAGGGTAACTCCCACTTTGGCTCGAATATCTTCATTCTTAATATTATATATCCTAGTATACCCACACATTCCTTCTATCTTTATTAGGACATGGGAGTTGTTGAATAGATAATACTCTTCCCCATATAACATAATTGGTCACCACTCTAAAGAACTTACATTAAGTATTGACGACACAGTCTTATCACATTGAACATTAGATGAGAGCCTTTATTTCATTCACCACAAATATGATGTGTGACATCTTCTCATCCCCTTTAGCTTAAATTACTGACTCTAGGTACTTCAAATTTTCGTTGTTGGGGTAACTTGAGTGTCAAGCATCATGTACGCTTCATAGGATACACCACTGAATATTTACTCCAAGTCTACTTAATTTTGGTCCTACTCAACTTGAAACCGTTTGACTCTACAGTTTGTATCTAAATCTTAGCCTCATGTTAATGTCACTTTATGTCTCATAAATCAGTATTATATCATCACAAATAAACATGTGCTATGGCACCTTGTGAATGCATCGTGTTAGAACATTCATCGCCAATACAAATAAAAATATACCCTCATTGTAATCCGTTAAGAACTATTATATCCCCCCCCCCCCCCGTTTTAATTTATTTTTATAATTTTCCTTTTTAGTCCTTTTAAAAAAGAATGCCTCTTTCTTTTTTTCTTTGGCAACTCTTTAATTTCAAATTTGTGCAGGATATGCTTAAGACCACAAGATTAAAGAGAATTTTAGTACATTTGACATATATCTAATTTAAGACCAAGTGATTCAAAAGTTTTTTTTACTTTCTTAAACTCATTGCCAAGAGAAAATAAAATAAATTGAAACGGAGGGAGTAATAAGTAATACCTTTTTTAGAAAGTGTATTTTGTCGATTGTGGCTTAGTATTCTATGTCAATTTATGACTATTTTATCAACTTATTGTCGTTTATATGCGGCTAAGTATTCTTATAATTCTATTTTTTGATATTTATAATGATTTATTTACTAGGTTTCGGCTACTACACTATTTTATTTTGGGTCATATTCTTTCTTATAGGCTTTATACTACTTCTCTTTTTAGTTGTTACGTTTTTTTATTGTTTTTCCTGCCATATACCTTAAATTGATGCATTTGAGCAAAGGGTCTTTCAGAAACCTCTCTACCTCTACCAGATTTTGGTAAGATTGTGTACAATCTACCCTCTCTAGAACCCACTTGTGGGATTTCATTGAGTATGTTTTTGTTGTTGTTGTTGTTGTTCTTGTTCTTGTTCTTGTTGTATAATACATAACTAAATTCTTGAATTCAGCTAAATGTTAATATACTAATATAATAGACATCCAATAACACATGAATTTCTTATAACTTTTTATTAATATATTAATTTCAATTAGATTAGTATCTTAGCGATGTCAAGACTTAAGTATTATTGTAAGGACAATAGATAATGCATGGGAATATAAGAATTTATAGATATTTAATTTACTCTTTGCTAAATCTTCTAAAGCTATTAGTTTCATATTCATGGAATAAGATTATCTCAAATTTTTTGAACCTATTATATATGGGTGTCGATAATTATCTTTATGTAGTATTTGTGTCTAATAAGGTATTTGAATAAATTGAAATCAACTCACTAATAATATATTCCTATTCGGTCTTCTTTATTATATATGAATACTTTTATTTATCCTAAATAATATAGTAACTTTATTCTGTAAACAATTCTATGATTGCATACATTGATTAAAATATATGCAAGTTGATTAATATGCTCTATTGTATAAACTAAAGAATAACGATATAATCATACAATTTAGAATTGAGTTTGTATATGAAAAATAAATAAGCCCTCGTGATAATTTTTTGTATCTTTTTCTTCACTTGCTTTCAAAAGCGTTGATGCAGTTACGACGGTTGGTACAACTTCAGAAGCAATGTCAATGCTCTCCAAAGGAAAGCAAAAAATTGATGTGATAATAATCAATATCCATCCAACCAACATGATTTCCTTTAATCTCTTAACTCAAGCTGTGGCATTGGATATGATTTCAGTCGGTATGTATTTTAGTCGGCTCTTTTACTATGACATCTATTGTAAGTAAAGTCAATTATTTTAATTACTACACTATAAGAATTTAGATTAAAAATGCACCATTAATCTATCATTAATTAGTCCATAGTCAAATGAATTTTTTACCATCCATTAGTAAATAGAATTAGCAAATAATTGTAATGTTTAGCGACATAAATTACTGATCACTAATTTGGATCCTTTTTATTATATGATATATGATTGTTTTGTGATATTAATGTTATAATGAGTAAAATTTAGTGTATATGCGTGAAATTAATCATTCACATAATGTGTACTATAATTCAATTCTAATTGATAGCTTTCCAAAATAATTATGTAGTTGTATGTGATGAACACAATGAGCTCATAACAAAGAAGGCTTTGGACGAGGGAGCTTATCTTTACCTTCAAAAGCCATTTAATGAAGAAATTATAACATACTTGTGGCAATTTGTATTGAGGGAGATAAAAAAAAGAAGAGAAATTGACAAAAGAATCAGAAAAAAATAGAGATCACAAGAATGTTGATGATATTGATAAAATTAATGTTGTTGGAGAAAATGAAGAACAACCTGGAGAGAAGAAAATTATTGCTAATGCTGAGGAATGGAAAGATAATACTGATGAAGTTGAAAATGATGTCTTATCAAATGAAAAATGCAAGTTGAAGAGGAAGAGAGGTAGAAAAAATACGAAAGAGATTAATGAAGCAGAAATCCAAAGCAGTGCTATTAATAAGGTTGTTAGGCAAAAGGATTGCAGAGAATGGACAAATGATCTTCATGCCAAATTCATGAAAGCTGTACAAGAACTTGGTGAAGGAAGTAAGTTTACTTCACTATTAATTAATTTATTGGCAATTCATTTGTATGGAACCATACGAAAAATGAGAATTTACAGTTATAGTTAACGTCAATTTGTTTGAGATTAAGCGTAGTAATTGTTGTATTTACATGTACCTCAGATTGATCTAAGAATATTATAGTTATTAATTTCAATTTACATTCTTATGGAACACGTAGGATGTTACCCTAAGGAGATTCTTGAGGTGATGATACATGATGTGCCTGGTCTTACCCGGATGCAAGTTGCCAGCCATTTGCAAGTACATCTTTAAAATACATTAGGTGATAAATTATAATTCATTTGAGTGGGTGTTTGGTATAGGAAAAGTTATTTTGCCAAAAATATTTTTATAAAGTTATTTTCTCGTATTTGTTTACTAGAAAATGTTTTTCTTGTAAAGAGTTTTTATTATCTAACACTTCTATGAGAAGTTATTTTTCTATAACTATCCTAATTTTAATTTTATATCAAAAGCAGAATAAATAAATCTAATTTTATTTAAATTTTATCATTGATAGAAACTAATTATTCATTGCTAAGTTATTTTTTTTCTAGATCAATGGAATAATATTATTATCAATCTTTATTTTATAGTGTTTCAAAGATTTTTATTCTTCACCAGTTACCAAACACCTAAAATATTGAAAATGACTTTCATTGTTTCAAAAACAACTAAATAAACAATGAGTTCAAATGATAAATATGTATGGTCTAATTCTCTTTTTATTTTCCTTTCTTATAACCTTTCAGAAATGTCGTCGCAATGAGTGGAGAGCTCCAGAAGAGAGAAAACATATTCTTCAGCCATCAAGTCAAGGATCCTCAAATGATTCTAAGCAAAGAAGTAGGTTTCAAAAATATGGAATAATGCCTCATCTTGAAAGAAATGTACCAAATCAGCAACATAATCCAAATCAATCCCAAAGAGAAACATATTTTCCAATTTCAACTCTCAATACAAATAAAAATTTTGCTAGAGAAGAGAGTTCAATTCAACAACAAATTTATCGCCCAC
Organism: Solanum etuberosum; assembly: GCA_029582245.1. Taxonomy (NCBI): domain Eukaryota; kingdom Viridiplantae; phylum Streptophyta; class Magnoliopsida; order Solanales; family Solanaceae; genus Solanum; species Solanum etuberosum. Next base: position 2,956 of record JAJONR010004045.1, on the reverse strand, counting down.
AACTTCAGGTTCAACATAGCTACCTCAACATTAATGATCAATTCAATAACTCATTTTTTCCGGTACAAAATTATGATGGTGATGCACTACAACAACAGCATGGACCATTATTTGAAATGTTGGGTTCACAAGGACTACAAGATTCAATTATTGGAAACACTATTTATAGTCCTGTTCTGAAGTTTGATAGTGAGAATCATCATAATAAAAGTGATTTTAATTTGGATCTTAATGTGGCACATGGAGCAATATATTCAGGTTGCGAGACATTTGGTACAGAGATCAGAAATGCGACAATTAATAAGTATAACTTGAACGTAAATGCAGACACGGTTTCTGATACTTATGTTGGAAGTGCGACTTTTAATGAATTGGAAGTAGCAAATGTAAATTTTCAGCAATATATTGGTGAACCGAACATGTCTAATCCAAGCAATATTATTGGGGCATCATATGTGAATGATATTGAAGGAAGTGATTCAAATATAAAGGAAAATTGTGATGCTTATTTTGATTTCAATAATATGGATTATCTCTTCCAGAATCATGGACCTTCAAGTTCTAATACCTAATGAACAAGGTAGAGAGTTTGATCAAGTTTACTCTGATGATTAGGTTAGTGCTTTCATCTAATTTGATATTACATTTATTTCGTGTTTGATTATTGATATTAGCTAAACTCACTACAAATTTAAATTATTTTTTTAATTTTGAGAAAGAGAATCAATTCTTTTATTTCGATATTTGATTGAGATTATAATATATAATATCCTTGTTCAGAATCAAATAAGTCCTTAGAAAATCAAATAACATTTAAATGAAATTTTTCAGTGTTTAAAAGAATATATATATATATATATATATATATATATATTCACTTTTCTCCTTTTGGTAGATTTTTTTTTATAAATATTTTTTTTGATAACTCAATATTGACTTAGTTTTAAAGAAACTATTTTTTATCACACCCATGATATCCTCAAGATTTTATCTTAAACGTACATATGCAGGTGGCAACGACATCCAATGTCGAGTTTTCAAGAACATCAAATTATCCTGACAAATCATCAATACTATCAAGACTTTTAGTGATAACTCTCATAAGGAATCTTTGTAGTGATAAAGTTATTTCCTCATGTGGAAATTTCATCTTTCATGGTTTTTGACTATTTTCTTTTGTATGACTTAGATTGCTTGTTTGTTTGTCTTTTACCATTTAGAACTAATGGTCATCATTATATTACATACTTGCTTTAATTTCTTGACTTGAGATCATTATTTTTTTTAGTATCGAAGCCAATTATCCTTTCATTACATAACATTTTGGTTGACGGATAATACATATTATCTATGAGATCGATTATTTGTGGAACTAATTAACTTGCATCTCAATGTAGTACAATATTTGGTGTATATCCTTAACATTTTGTAACACCCCGACTTTTCGGAACTCTAATTTAACTCGTACCTTCGTAGAAAGACAAAGAGGGTGAGTAATAAATTAAGAATGATGTGTTATGTCATATTTTAAGTGTTCAAGGGTTGTATCTCAAGTTTTGAAGTTAGGTAAGTGGCAAAATAAAAGTTTGTGAAGTTATCGTAAGTTCCTTTTTAAAGATTTCTTTGAAATTTGGGTCAAATATCTCAGAGGTTTTCTCCCAATATATAAAGAGTTATGGGGCTCAAGACCTAGATAATTGAAGGTCTACGAGTCTAGTTTCCAACACATCAAACCGTTTGTTCATGCAACTTCAGAATAGAGATATATTTGTATTTTTGCGAGACTGTGCAAGCAGGTACGTGAGGTAGGTCCCCTAGGTCGGTGGAACCTTATAAGATAGCATCTTCTTCATTTTTCTTCATTCCAGCTCGTAAGAAACCCATAAGAATCAGAGAATTACTCCTTAAATCATTCTTGTGTGTTCATGATCTCTTCTTGGCTCCTTATCGAAAATTGTGGTGTAGCTCCGTGGAGGTTGTGGCAGCAAGGTTTTTTTCAGTAGTTTGATTTCATTCAAGTGTTCTGGACGTGTAAAGAAAGGTAGAAACCATCTTTTATCAGTTCATGGATACCTTAGGTCTTGGATAGTAATTTACGATAGGAATCTGTATCGATTGTCAAATTATCGTAGTAATTCTTGTCCTTAATTACTGATTGATTTCACTTTTGTTTAGTGTTGTAGTGGTGCGGACATAGGTATTTTTCGCATAAATTATAAAGGAAAAGGTATGTTAAGGCTATTCCCTTCGTTCGGCATGTTTCTTTAGAACTTGGGAGTGATATAATAGGGTGGTTAATATTGGTGATCTTGTAGATGTAATTGTGAGTGGTTGGCTGATTGAGTGGTTATAAACCCTCATTTTAAGGACTCATAATCTGTTAAGAACTGCCCTAAGTTACTTGGAGACTATCCATATATATTGTTTATAGCTAAGTTGCTCATCTTTAGCCTATTCAATTGTTTGTTGTCGCCCTTGGGGCTATTGTGGTTAGCTGTTGAGGTATGAACTACCTATAGGGGATATGATGTTGTCTAAGAGGACTATGTTACTTTATAAGAGGGCTATGTGTTGCCTACAGGGCTATGTTGATGCAAAAGAGGGCTATGTGCAGCCCACAGAGCTATGATGTTGCCTAAGAGGGCTATGTGCATCCTACGGGGCTATATCGTTGCTAAGAAGGGCTATGTGACTTCTTACAAAGACAAGGGGCTACCGATAGGGGTATATAGATTGATTTGGCACCTTCTGGGCTTATGGGGGCCTTGGTAGGTGGTATGTTTTTTGTACCTGCCGAGCTTATAGGGGCTTGGTTAGGTTGTTGTTTGATCATTTTTGTATTTTTAGATTCAGTAGTGGGTTAGCATGCTTATCTAAATTTTGATTTCCTTACCTGATTGCTTTTGGTATATTATGATACTTTCTCATTTAGTCTATAGCCTTTCATACTCTGTAC
>JAJONR010004044.1:0-42263 GCA_029582245.1 Solanum etuberosum | reverse complement strand
CTTTTAATCCATCATTCTCTTCTCTCTCAAACCCTAGGGCAAAACCCTAAGGAAAAATCAAAGTAGAACACTCCATTCAAGATTCTTTCAATCTTTTTTCAAGATTCTTCTTCAAGGTAAGTCTTTCTCCAAGAATTCCATTCTTTTCAACTCAAATTCCTCCATACAATTATGAATCACTAATGAAAATCATAAATCTTGGCCATCGAGATTTCAAGAAACTAATTCAAGAATCTCAAGAAAGGTTTTCTTGATTGTTTACCTTCAAGCTAGGGTTTCAAGGCTTCTAATCAAGTTCTTCTTCAAGATTCTTCAAGAACCTTGTTCTTACAGGTATGTAAGGCTATCATAGTGTTGGACTAGTTCGTCCTCACGCCCTACATCTACTTTCAGATCAGTAAAAGAGTAATCTAGGATTTTTTCCCTAGATTTGAGTATTCTTGAGATAAGTTGATTTTGAGTTCTTAAATTCATGTTTATTCTAAAAATTCTATTCCTAATTATTGAGTTTCTATATTGTTATTGAGATCCTTGAGTTGATTTGTTCATGTCTATATTTCAGCATGAACCCTATTTTGAGTTATAAATTTTGAAAAGCTTTTTTTAAGTCAACAATTGAGTTTTTGAGGAAGTAGAGATGAGTTTTGAGATTATTTTTTTTCTAAAACATGATTAGTATGACAATCGAATATGACATCAATGTTTAAGCAGCATGGTATCTAGTTATGCCATCAATGTTTAAGCAGTATCGTATCTAGTTATGCCATCAATGTTTAAGCAGTATGATATCTAGATATACCATCAATGTTTATGCAGTATGACTTCCCGAGTCATCAATGATCATATCACAATATGTTTTTGATATATTTTTGAGAAAGACATTTCAAGTATGAGAATGAGAAGAGTCGTATGCATGAGTCCATAGTGTTATGTCAACCCTTGAGTCAAGTCGTTCATGCCCATAAATTCTGCATGAACTCCATAAATTGAGTATCTTTGAGAAGAGTAGTATCTTCAAGTTCTAAGTTCTTGAGTATTGAGTTCCTAACCCTTTTGAGATTATATTTCTAATTTTGGGACTACTACATGTCACCCATGAAGGTCCTTGAGTTGAGTTGTTCATGCCCATAATTCCGCATGAACCCTATGAGTCGAGCAGTCTTGAGATGAGTAGTATCATTGAGTCCTTGAATTGAGTAGTTCATGCCTATAATTTCCCATGAACCCTCCGAGTCGAGCATTCTTGAGATGAGTAGTATCATTGACCCCTTGAGTTCGGGAGTTGTTGAGTTCCAAGTATTGAGTTATATGTATGGTTATTGAAAACCTTGAATTGAGTTGTTCACGTCAATAATTCGGCATGAACCCTATTTTAAGAAGTCTTTTTACAAATTGTTTTAAAGACTTGAGTACTGAGTTGAGGAAGAGTAGAGCTGAGTTCATTTTCTTTAAAATGATATATGGGAACTAAGTATTCCCAAGAGTAAATGTTTTTACATTTAAAATGAGAGGAAACTGAGATTTCCAAAAGAGTTTTGAGCAGTTTGAGTACCATCTCTTTTAAGAGAATTTCTTTTTAGTAATAATCTCAAAACACAGAAAGAGTTATGTTTTATAAACATATGAGCTAGTATATTTTGGGAGTAGTATTGAGCACCGATATGAGGGAGAGTTCATACAACTAACAACCCCCATAAACCATGTAGCCAACGTGGGTAGAAAGGGTCATACTTTTTAGATGATTCCTCAATGATTTTTAGCATAGACTAGTGGATCCACTTAGTTGAGGCGTTCTATACCCCGGAAAGGTATAGAACAGTCCTGGCAGCGTGGGCGAGACGATGTATCATCACGTAGCTCATAGTGATGGTTGTCGGTTAGAGAATCTCCCATAGAGTTATATTGTATTTTTATATACAAACTGAGTTATTATTGTGTTCTTCAATACATTGAGTTTCTATCTATTGTTTTAAAAGCTTTTCATATATTGCATCTTTTATTGTTGCTTTATCCTTGAGTGTCTTGAGTTGAGTATCTTGAGTTAAGTACCTTTGTGTTGAGTTGAGTATCTTATTCTTGAGTTGAGTTTAGTTGAGTGAGTTGAGAAGAGGTAATTATGTTTCCTTTTCATCAAGTTCAAGCTTATGTTTATGCTTCAAAATTCCCCTTACATGCTCGTACATTCCATGTACTGAGCCATTTGGCCTGCATTGTTTCATGATGCAATCAAGTATTCAGGATCATCAACAGGCACTTCGTTGAGGTCATGTGATATTCCAGTTAGCTTTGGTGAGCCTTCTTATATTCCGGAGGACTTCACCTTTACCTTACAGTTAGTAGTTTTGAGATGTCGTGGGTCTTGTCCTGATATCTTTCTGTAATAGTAGAGGCTTCATAGATTGACAGAGTTGAAGAGTTTTCTGTAATTACTTTCTTTTGAGTATTGTTCAGACTTTCTTAAAGTTCACTATTGGAGTTCAATGAATTTAATTCAGTTTTAAGCTTATGTATGCTTGAGTTAGTCTTCCGCTTGTAGCCAGCCATGATGAGGGTTTGCTTGGGGACCAGCAATGGTTCTCGAGTGTCGGTCACGTTCATGGTGTAGGCTCGGGTCGTGACAGTATGATTTGTTTTTCACCTGAAACTCTGGTCTTACCCTCCTCCTGATGTGGGTGATCAATATTCTTCACCTGTCCATGCAAGATGTTTTGCAATAAAGCTTCGTTTACTTGAGAGCTTGAATATTCTATTCATGCATTGACGAAGTAGGTAAGCGTCCACTTGCCCCTTCTTTTAATCTTAATTTTGTAGTACTTACTTCCCTTCTTTTGCAGTTAAATTGGCAGTATAGAAAAATAAGTTCCTTCGAAATTCCTTCTTCGAAATCTCTTGTTGGATGCATTCACAAGACTGAAGATCTGACTCATTTGCTTTATTTTTTTGTGACAGCAATATCTTTTTTTGGTGGCTAACATATCTTAGGCTAGTTAGTTTTTTCATAGATAACTCTCCTATGGATACATGTACAAACTATATTGTAAAGAGCGTTATTGTAAATATACTATCTATGAGAAGAGTCTCAATGGTTCTGTCTTTGTTAATGCATCTTGATTTCATTTTGAAGAGTAAATATCTCAAAAGCTCAGTCAAATATGTGAACATTTTTGAGAAAGTCGCTCAAATTGGTTTTGTTAATAATTGTTTTGTTAACCTAATTGTTATTATTAATATAAAAAAATACGAAGTTGGCGATAAATTTTACTCTGGGTTAATGCCTGAAATTGGAATATTCGAGCTTCTAAATATTCTCTCTTAGTGTAGTGCATTCTTCAAAAGTCTTATGGTAAAAGGTGTATAAATAAAACTTATTTATTAAGAGACTACTATAATTTATGGTTTGAAATTTTTCTTTCAATGTAAAGTAAGCTCGATCTTCACCATCCTATAAATCATAAAAACTTAATTAGATAAAGAAAATAGAGACATAAATATTATAAACTGGATTTTTCATTAATAAAACAAAACAAATATATACATTATACACTCATGCACTTTGGCAATAGGTGTTGCACACAAAAACACTTAAAAGTAAAAAAGAAAAAGAAAAAAAATTTAAATTATGAACAGGTTCAAAACAAAGGACCTGATTTAGCGTCCATCGCACCATTATGCCTTGTACCAAAGACCCTACTACCTCCACCTACAACTGCAGAGATCTTTGGCATCCCTTCTTATTCGACCTTTCATCGGTTGAATCTCCTTCTCTTAACCTGTGAGTTGATTCAACAACTCCAGCAGTTGTGACGATGAAACCTTGGGGTGATTTCTCTACGAGCTTATCATATATGTCAAAGCATTTGGTAAGGGGTGGCTCATCCATCAACAATATCATTTCAACCCAGTTATGGCCCTTCCATGCAAGTAGCCTCTTCATCAGCTCACTTATTTCATCTTCCATTGTTTCACATGAGTATCTTTTCAGATAGTATAACTTTTTCACCACCTCCGAAGAGGTAGGGAATGGCATTACTCTTTTCTTGTTGCTCGGTGTACAATAGTTGTCCATTATAATCACTCTTATATTTTCCTTAGTATTTTTATGAAAAGATATGAAAGAAGTTTTGAATGTGAGGAAGAAAAATGATGGGGTCTGTATCTATAGACAAAGGACCTGTCTGACCCCAAGTTTTATTTGGGAATATTTGGAAAAAATTTGGCCGTTGGCGTTTGGTCACATAACTTGACAATTTCTTTTTGCCAAGAATCCCAAGTTCCCAAATACTAGAAAAAACTAGTTTTTGGAACTTGGGAAATATTTGAAAACTTTAAAAAATTCAAAAATTACCCCAAACTTTTATGAATTATAAAAATTACCTATCATTTATTACTTCCTACTAATATATATCTATTGGAATAGTTTGTTACTACCTCCTCCGAAAAAGGTCCAAGTTCTAATTTGAATGATAAGATTGAGAAAAAAGAACATTTTAATAGATTGTAATTATAAAAGAATCAAACTAATATTTATCTACCATATCTATCAATGCAGGTGAAAATAGTAGTTGCTTGTGCCGTATTACATAATTTTTTGCGTAAAAAAATCAAAATAGTAATGTAATATTCAATGAACATGAACGTGACGATATGATTACCGATGAAGATGACGAATAATTGACCTAGAGTAACAATATTATTTCGTCTTCTCAGTCATCTGATCTAGAAATAAAAGCTTGTCAGGAAGAGATTGTTCTTATAATGTGGAAAGATTGTATAAAGGAATAGTTTGCTACTACCTCCTCCGGAGGTTGTTATAATTATAAGAGAAAAGACATAAAGTGACACCTGAACTTGTTCCGAATTTTCAAAAAGACACCTCAACTATGCGGGCGTCCTATTATCCCACTAAACAATCTTGAACTGATAGTATTACATCATTTTTTGTCCACCTTACATAGAGAGTGTGTGCACTCTCTCAAAGAGAGTGAGCAACCTAAAATAACTAATATAATTTTACTTTTATAAGTATTTTATTATAAAATATATTTTCTTATTATTTTAAATTTTTTTCCTTATTATTTTTTCTCTTTCTGTCTTCTTTCTTCTTTCTCCTTCAAAAATTCATTGTCATCTCCATTACAGCTTCTCACTTTCAATGTCACCATTTTTACCACAACTTCACCTTTTTTTTTTTACTACTATTAATTTTACTCTCTTTAAATTTAAAATTTTATCCAAGTATTTTCTTACATTTCGAACAATTTTGATAAACCCATTAGATTTCAAGATGATTAGGAGGTATCATATAGTTTTTTTTATCCGATTTAAATCAAGTTCTTTCAATTTTCGGGGAATTCATTGATTCTTTTAAAATTATCATTTCTAATTTTGAAGTTATATGAAAAAGAATAATTGATGATACCTTCAAAATTTTAAATTTTCTTAGAAAAATAATTAGTTTTGTTATTAATAATTCAATAAAGTCTAGAAAATAGTATGATTTATTTTTTATAAAAAATCACTGAAATAAAGAATTTTATTGGAGAAGAATAAGAAAAAGAAAAGAAAAAAAAAGGAGAGAGGTTCAATTTGACGTGGGGGTGGGGTGAGAGTGGGAGGTGAAGGAAAAAAAATGGAGGGATGAATAAACTTGGAAGCGGAGGGGGGGGGGGTGAAGTGGAATTTAAGATGAAATCAAAATTAAAATAAGTCAAAAATTAAGAGAGAGAGAGAGAGAGAGAGAGAGAGAGAGAAATAAAGAAAAAAAACTTAAAATGATTTTAAAAAAAATTAAATTAACACATGTCATGTAATGATTAATGTGTGAATACACTTGCTTCTTAAAATCTGGGGCTGATTGAAAAATGATATAATAATATCAGTTCATAATTATTTAGTGGGGTAATAGGACAATTGCAAAGTTAAGGTGTCTTTTTCAAAAATTCGAGACAATTTCAGTGGTGACTTTATGTCTTTTCTCTATTTATAACCGAATCAATGACAAGTTTGAATATGCAATAATGTATTGCTCTTGCCAATATTGTTATTTTGTTGTTGTTGATTGTTATCAATTATGTTATAAGGTTATTTTTTAATTCATTATAAATAGATAATACAAACTTATGGTATTTTTAATAGTTTTTAGAACTTATAGGTGTAAATCATATTTTTTTGAAATAGTCAAATATTTTTGGCAAAACTTGGGGCCAAACAGAGGGTGTTAACTTGGAAAAAACTTGGCCCAAGTATTATTTGGCAAAAATACTTGAGAACTTGGGGCCAAACGCTAACAAAATATTAGACGTGCAAATGTGACCCGTTTGGCTCCAAAAATTACATGGAAAAACATGGGGAAAATTTAATTTTTTTTTGGGAAGTGGTGTTTGATCATATAACTTGGCAAATATTTGCCAAGTACCCCAAGTTTTCAAATACTAGAAAAAACTATTATTTGGGCAAAGTTCTAATATTTGATTTTTTTTTTAAATTTAAAAATTACCCCAAACTTTTATATTATTTAAAAGTTACTCATCATTTATTAATTCCAACTAATATTTGTTACTGATGAGTCCAAGGTTTGGACTCATTTAGGACTTTGTTTATATAGATTTAGTGTGCTCAAATGCTTATTTTGTGCCAATAACTGATGTTAAATCCTTGATTTTATAGGAATAGGGATTGAGGAACAAAGCAAGGACACTAACTTACATAAAGGAACAAAACGAGTTGAAAGAATGAAGAAAGGCAAGCCTGGTGATCCCCAAGTTCACTTGGCGAATCGCCGAATGGCTATATGACCGCCCAAAGTTCCAGTGTGCCAAGCCCTGAGGGAAGAAACCAAGTCGGCGAGAGAAAGGAGCAGTCGGCGGATCGCCGAGTAGTTCCACGATGCAGTGCTAGATCACCCAAAGTTACTGACCTTGAGGATGCTGAATGCCAAGACAGAAGGGAGATGGAAGTGACCAAAGGGCGGCTCACCGAGTGGTTCGGTGAGCCCGACTTACTTCGCCGAATGAGCTTTCGTAGCTTATTTTCGGCGACTATAAATTCATTTTTGAACATTTTAGTTAGTATCAATTTTCATATCTATCATCAATCTTTTTATCAATTACTCTGGAGAACATTTTTTCTCTAGTTTTTCCTTTAGCTTTGAAGGATTTAAGAAATTCACTTTTGAGAAATTGGAAGTGGGTCTTTAAGATTCATCAATTTGGATCATTGTAAAGACGAAATCACTCCTACCCAGTTGATGGAAACTCAATTTGGTAACTGTTTTTATCTTTTTATAATGTCTAGCTAAAACCCCAATTCTTGGGTTGTGATTATGTGATTATAGGATGATTTAGCTTATGGGTATTGCTAATTGTTAGTTTAAATGCTATTTAAAAGTGAGTTCAATCATTTATTGTGGTTTAATTTAAGAATTGTAGTTGCAAATGCAGTTCTACCTTTGTGTTCTTAACTTGCTCGAGAGAGAGGTTTTAGAACTAAGGTTTTTGATTGATGGTCTGTGGGTATTGGGTTGACCTGAGTTCAACTCGAGAGAGTGAAGCCTAAACCCTTTTCCACACATTCATCTCGAGAGAGTGAATGGACTAAGGTGTGGGCTGTTCTTAATTTGCATGCTTGTTGATGTTCGAGTGAAATCAACTTGATTCGGGGTAAATTGTTCGAGATAAAGTTTACCTCCTTTATAGCCTAGCTTACTGACTAATATTTAGCTATTTTCTAATAGTTGCAATTACCCATATGTCTACATTAGCCTATAATCAATCACATCCCAAGAACCCGACTCATTATTATTAATTCGTATTGTTTGTGACTGCTGTTTGTAGTTGAAAATCAAAACCAAAACCCCCATTTGACATTCGTGTCACCCCCTGATTTGCATGTTATTTTTACTCGATAATTTTTATTCCTATGATTGATTTTACCATATTTTTACTTCCCAATTGAATCTGAAACACGTACCGCTCCCTGTGGGATTCGACCCCAACTCATTTAGTTGGGTTTTATACTGATTAACGATCGTTGATGCTTAGAATTGGATGAAGTGTCTTTGAAACGTTATTAATCAAAATGACGCCGCTGCCGGGGAGTGGTGTTGTTTGAAATCTTTTGGTGAAGTTGAATTGTGTTCTTGTTAGTCATAGTTGAATCTACTTACTTTTAGTTTTGGTTTTTGTGTTATTTATTGAACAGAGGAAATGAGCGTAAACAACAGTAATGGTAGTCAAGTGGGCCACCAAGATGACATCGGAAATCTCAATTATGTCAATGAACCGAATGTCAATGACAATAATCAAATGGGTGGTATTGGTGCCATTCGCTTGCCTCCAGCTGAAGGAAACTCTGTGTTCCACATTACAAGCACCATGTTGCAGCTCTTACAACTGAAGGGTTTGTTTGGAGGTCTTGATCATGAGGATCCCCATGAGCATATAAGGAATTTTGTTGATGTATGCGGATCGTTCTCCTTTAAGAACATATCTCAAGAATCGATCCGGCTGAGGTTGTTCCCATTTTCTCTAATGGGAGAAGCGTGCAAGTGGTTGGCTGAGTTTCCAAGAGATTCTATCACTTCATGGGTAGAGCTTATTACCACATTCCAAGTGCGATTTTTCCCTCCTTCGAAGATGATGACTCTTCGGGACAGTATTCAAAGCTTTAAGCGTTTGGAGGGTGAGCCAATCCATGAGACTTGGCTAAGGTTTAAGAAGATGGTGCTGCAATGCCCAACTTATGGGTTGCCCGATAATGTCTTGCTGCAGTACGTTTACAGAAGCCTTGATTCGGTGAACAAGGGAGTGGCTGATCAACTTTCTCTGGCAGGTTTGATGCAACAACCTTACATTATAGCAGCCCAACTTTTGGATGGTATGACCAAAATTAACCGGGCATGATACACCCGCGAGGATCAAGTCTCTCCTCTTGCTTATAAATTTACAAAGGAACAGCTTGAAAAAGATCAAGAGAGAGACCATAACATGGCAAAGATAATGACCCAACTGGACATCTTAGCCAAGAACATCATGGGTGCTGGTATTAGAAGTGTAAATGCTGTCGGTGTTGGTGGAGTAAATCCCGAAGAGGCCAAGTTTGAAGCATTATACAATGAGGAAGTAAACTTCCTAACCAACCAAAGAGGAGAATATCATGCAAACTACCCAAGGCCAGGTGGTAACCAAGGTTGGAATAGAGACGAGGGCTGGAGAGACCGTGATAGGGAGTGGCGTGATCGTAACGCCACCTAGAAGGAAAGAGAAGGGGAGAAGGATAGGTATGTTCCTCCCCACGAGCGTCAAAACCTAAAAATTCTGAGTGTGGCCGAGCTGAGGATATGCTCTCACGTATTCTCAACAGGGTTGAAGGGTCTGATAAAATTTTGAAGGAAATGAAGGAAGATGTATCCACCCTTAACCAGACGGTGACTTCTCATTCCGTCTCTATCAAGCAGTTGGAGACCCAAATGGGTCAGATTTCTTCACATCTTAACCCCAGACAACAAGGGGGGTTGCCTAGTGATACTATGGCAAACCCCAAGAATGAAGCTTGAGTGGTTACTTGCGTCGTGCCACGACGTTAACTAAGGTGCTTCTTGGGAGGCAACCAAAGTTTGTATTGCTTTGTGTTTTGATTTTGGATAACGTGTGTTGATTGTGCAGGTTGAAGTGTGGAATGTGTTTGAAATATACAGGTTGGCGAGCAAAGTGTCTAGTCGGTGACTCGCTGAAGAGGTCGGCGAGCCCGACTTGGACCGCCGTTGGACTGAAGAAAATATAAAGATGGAGTTTGTAAAACTTGGCGGGCCCATGGACGAGTCGGCGACTCGCCAAACAGGTCGGTGAGTCTGACTTTGTCCGCTGTTTGGACCCCCAAATTAACTGGAGGTCCTGTAAATCTCGGCGAGGTAAGTACCCACTCGGCGTGTCGCCGAGTGGGTCGGCGAAAATGACTAATATCGCTGAAAGGGCACGAACTGGACGGTTTTTAAAAGGCCAAAGGTTTAAAATTTCAAACTCTTTCTCATTTCCTCACTTTTAACTTCATACAAACACACTCGCACTTTAGTTTTTCAATATTTTTGCATTCTATCACTTTTTGGTCGTTGATCTTGTGTTTGGAGTTGGAATTCTTTGCCGCCTAGCATTACAAATTTGTATTTCGGCATCAATGGTTGGTTTTCCGAACCCCAAACTCTTAATTAGCGGTTGACTTCAAATGCAATTGTTTAAATTGTTATTGATGTGTGCTAGGCCTCTCTAAAATCATTAATGTGTGCTAGTTTGCTGATTTTAATTTCGTAATTGTGCCTAAATTGCCTAAATTGTTGATTCCCTGATTTTCGTGCTTTAAAGTTGATTGTAATCTTATGGGTTGTGTAAAATTGTTGTTGAGTCTAGTCGGGTGAAGTCTGACTAACCCAAATTGTGCTAAATGATGTGCTTTGCCCAATGATGGAGTGTTTGACGTCATTCTTAAGGGCTAAAGTCGTCAAATGGACAATTTTGGCCAAACCGGGGGAAGTATGAGTACCCCGGTGGCATGGGTGATATGGGTCTAAGCTTAATTGAGTTAGTATGTGGTTTGATTTTGTTTTCGAGGGCTGCAGGTTTGATTTTGGGAGTTGGGGTTGAAAATAGGCACGTTGTGCAGTTTGGCGAGCTGGGTCGATCTCGCCGAACCACTCGGTGGTTCACCGAAATCCCCCTTGATCGTCTTTAATTTCTTGGGTTAGTTGATTTTGATTCTGTAACTTTCGGCGAGAAGCCTGAGCTCACCGAGTTCACTCGGCGACTCGCCAAAAGTCTCCTTTGATCGCCTTTTCTGCTCCCCCAACTCCTAAAACATACTGTAACTTCGGCGGGCTAGTCTGAGCTGGCCAAATGGTGTCGGCGATTCGCCGAAGGGATCTGAACATTGCCGACCTACTATTTATTTGGAATTTTTTTGTGCCAATCCTTTAGGAGAGCCCGATCTGGCTTGCCAAAGTGATTCGGCGACTCGTCGATCGGTTCGGTGAGTCTTTCTGTAGCCTGTTTTCTGCACTTTTCTTGGATTAATTCTAACTCTTTTTGGTGTATTGCGCAGATATGGCTAGGCCAAAAGTAGCAGGTCGAGACATGCCGCCCCGCAAGAGGCCAAAGGGAAATACTATAAATGAGGATGCAACTGTATTTCGGGCAAAGACAAAAAAACTTCCTACCACAGGTGGGAAGGGCAAAGGGAAAAGCAAGGCACCTGTTCCTGCATCACCGGAGGTCAGCTCCGACAATGACGGAATATACCCCACTCACCTCACCACTTCCAAAAGTGAGGGAGATCATTAATACCCTCAGGTTGACATCTCTGAGCTTGAGGATGAGCAGCTGCTACTGGCCCGGAGTGCTGAGCTGTGCTCCAAGAGGATGCATGATCCGTCTAGGATTAGGATGCCTGAGACCCCTACTCCTCCTCCTGTCCCAGATCAGGCTGTGGTCCCAGCACCACCTGCACATGGTCCTCCTCCCTGGTCTATGAACAGATTAAAGGCCGAGGGACTGAGGACGATCATAGAGGAGAAGATGTTGTCTACAGATGGAGTGATAGACAGATATCCAGAGATCTGGCGCACCTTACAGTCTCACAAGTTCCAGATCGTCACCAAACCCCGTGGCCCTTACATTACTAACTGGGTCCGGGAGTTTTACAGTGCCTATGGAGCTCTAGTGCCACAATGGAAGAAGAAGGCCGCGACATTCAAGCCGGTAGATTATGTGGTTGTCTGGGGGAAAGAAAGTGAAGTGTGATAGTGATGCTATCAATGCAGTTTTGGAGTGTACAAAGGATATTGAGGATGACTGTCCATACATGATCAGGACAAGAACGTTGGAGACTATGAAAAAGTGGTAGGCCCCTCTGTTATCTGACGGTACTCCTAGGTGGATCGAGGCTGGAGCACCCATAGAAAAGAAAGACCTCAATGTAGCAGCAAGGTACTGGTTTGGTTTCATCAGCAGTTCTATCATGCCATCCCAGAACGAGTCTATCCTCTGCCACGCAAAAGCAGCCTGTCTTAGTTGCATCATTGATGGGACAAGGCTAAACATGGGGATGATCATTGGCCAAGAAATGGCCATGAGGGCTAGAATGCGTCAGACTTCACTCCCATTCTCGGTGTTGATCACTGAGTTGTGCAGACGATCCCTAGTGCCTCGCGATGAGAAGAAGGACGTGGAAGTGATTCCCACCTCCTGCACCGACATCCGAAGGATTGACGCTGGGTATCTAAAGGATGAGGCTGAGAAGAAGATGGCAGCCCCGGTGGATTTTCCCTGGCTGTGGACATTGAGATTTTACGTGCAGAGGCAGTATTGCCTACTCCGACCTCTAGGCCTTCAGGTATATCTAGTGTTGTTCCTTCCGTGACCCAGAGTGCTGCTACTGCTCCCCTGCCCCTAGGTCTGGTGCTAGTGCTACTGCTGCTTACCGACCTCCACTCACCTAGGCTGCGATACTACGGATGGGGCATCTAGCCCATTCTGCTGATAGGCGTGCCTCCAGGCTTGAGGCCACAGTCCCCGGGATGATTGAGAGGGCCCTCACTGTTGTTGCGCCTCTTAGTGTGTCTATTGATGCCCTTGCAGCAAGGATAGCGGTGTGTGAGCGAGGCCAAGGGGCCACTGATGAGGTGACGGCCCTGAAGGCCGTAATTGCTGAATTGAGGAAGGACGTGGATCAGCCGAAGTCCACAAATATGTCTATGATTTTTGGGACTGTGGAGATCCCCGATATGCCAGCTGACTCTGATGTTCCTCAGGCTACCACCGGGGATGAGGTTCAAGCTGATGAGGTCACTACTGCCGAGTCCGAGACTGATGAGGAGCAGCTCGGTGCCGATGAGGAGACTACTTATGAGGGCCTTACAGAGGTTGAGAAGGCCATGGTGCATTCAGCCGTACAGATTTCATTGGCAGATACACCCAGTGTCGCTGTTACACCGGGTACTAATACCCAGGATCAGAGTGTTGCACCGGGAATTGATGCCCCGACAGATGGAGCGACTGTGTAGACAGGACCTTTCTTTACCTCCCTCACTGTCATTTTTATTAACTTTTGAATATTTTTGTTGCATTTGAGGACAACTGCCTTTTTGTTTGTGGTGGGGTGAGGTATTTCCATACCTACCTCTTTTGACTCTATTTTTTATATATTGGGTTTGTTTTTAGTTTTATGTGTTGATCTTGTTTTGTGGATGTTTGAGCTTATGGCTCCTTATTATGAAATGAAAATGGTTTTTGACCCGTTTGAAATTTTTTGCCACCTCTTGTTTTGTGTGAACGTGGTTGTTCTTGTGCAAATTTGAGTATCAGTTATGATCAATACCGATGACTTAAATAGTGCTCTTAATCGAACAAAAATGAATGCACGGCTACGATGAGGCCAAATGAAGTTGCATAGACAATGTGTGAACTTTTTGCATCTCGTTGTGACTAGCTGGTTATCGAATTGAGTCTCTTGTGATGAACATTGCACACTAGCAAAAGTGTGGAGTCTCGTTTGATATTGGTACCAATGCCTTATGTGATGAGCTTATCGTGAACCTTGTGTGATGACACCTAGAATTTGCCCCGTTGGTCCGGTTGACTAAGTGATGCAAGCTCTTGAAATGATCTTAGGCAACAATTTTGAAGAGTGAAACAATTTGACAATATACCTCTTTTGTGGCCAACCTTGTGAGATGTGTGAACCTTGCTTGAACCCATTTGAGCCTTGTCCTTTTCTTGGAAGAAACTTGATGCAATTATGACCCCTCTTTATCCATTCACCCATAATCCTCATGAAGTGTGGTTTGTTTGAATAGCAAACTTAGGCCGAAAGCCTAAGTTGGGGGTGTGGTGAAAAGAGAAGGTAAATCAAGAAGTGTGATAAAATTCCCCTTTGAGCCAATGATCTTGAAAAAGATGGAACCCCTCCATATAAAAAAAAGAAGAGAAAGAAAAAAAGAAAGCAAAAGAAAAAGAATGAAAAAGCTGTGAAATAAAGTTGTGAAAGTGCAAAAGAAATGGGGTATCCGGAAAGTTGAATAATGGGGTGAATTTTGAGCATGAATAAAAATGCTGACAAAAAATAAAAAGGAAGAAAAGTGATGTTCAGACCACATTTCATGAGGGTAGCAGCCACTGAGCCTAAATGATCATACCTTCACACTCAGCCCCGTTACAAACCTTGAAAAAACCTTTTTGATCTTGAGTGAGTTGAAACAATTATTGATTGGAAAATAAGGGCAAACCTATGGGTGAAGTCATGCATGTGTTCATCTTTTTGAGTGTGAGCGTTGTATGTGATTCCGAAGCTATAAATTGTTGAAGAATTGTGTGTGAATATGGAATCATCTTTGTTGTGAGGGCATTTGAGTACCTTTGTTGAGCTTGAACTTGCATTAGAAGCACGTACTGTGAACTTGAGAATCTTTGATAATGGTGAGTCACAATTTGAATCTTTGAGTGCACAATTGATCCTCGTATGAGTAAGTTGAGTCTTGTTGTGTGAATTCATGATTGAATCTTATGTAGCACTGTTTGAGACATCCCTTTTGAACTGCTGAACTTGAGTTTTACTTGAGGACAAGCAAAAGTTTAAGTTGGGGGTATTGATGAGTCCAAGGTTTGGACTCATTTAGGGCTTTGTTTATATAGATTTAGTGTCCTCAAATGCTTATTTTGTGCCAATAACTGATGTTAAATCCTTGATTTTACAGGAATAGGGATTGAGGAACAAAGCGAGGACACTAACTTGCCAAAAGGAACAAAACGAGCTGAAAGAATGAAGAAAGGCAAACCTGGTGATCGCCAAGTTCACTTGGCGAATCGCCGAATGGCTATATGACCGCCCAAAGTTCCAGTGTGCCAAGCTCTGAGGGAAGAAACCAAGTCGGTGAGAGAAAGGAACAGTTGGCGGATCGCCGAGTAGTTCCGCGATGCAGTGCTAGATCTCCCAAAGTTACAGACCTTGAGGATGATGAATGTCAAGGCAGAAGGGCGATGGAAGTGACCAAAGGGCGGCTCGCCGAGTGGTTCGGCAAGCCCGACTTACTTCGCCGAATGAGCTTTCGTAGCTTATTTTTTGTGACTATAAATACGTTTCTGAACATTTTAGTTAGTATCAATTTTCATATCTATCATAAATCATCAATTACTCTGGAGAACAGTTTTTCTCTAGTTTTTCCTTTAGCTTTGAAGGATTGAAGAAATTCACTTTTGAGAAATTGGAAGTGGGTCTTTGAGATTCATCAATTTGGACCATTGTAAAGACAAAATCACTCTTACCAACTTGATGGAAACTCAATTTGGTAACTGTTTTTATCTTTTTATAATGTCTAGCTAAAACCCCAATTCTTGGAGTGTGATTATGTGATTATGGGCTGATTTAGCTTATGGGTATTGCTAATTGTTAGTTTAAAAGCTATTTAAAAGTGAGTTCAATAATTTATGGTGGTTTAATTTAAGAATTGTAGTTGCAAATGCAGTTCTACCTTTGTGTTCTTGACTTGCTCGAGAGAGAGGTTTTAGAACTAAGGTTTTTGATTGATGGTCTGTCGGTATTGGGTTGACCTGAGTTCAGCTCGAGAGAGTGAATCCTAAACCCTTTTCCACACATTCAGCTCGAGAGAGTGAATATACTAAGGTGTGGGCTGTTCTTAATTTGCATGCTTGTTGATGTTCGAGAGAAATCAACTTGATTTGGGGTAAATTGTTCGAGAGAAAGTTTACTTCCTTTATAGCCTAGCTTACTCACTAATTTTAGCTATTTTCTAATAGTTGCAATTACCCATATGTCTACATTAGCCTATAATCAATCACATCCCAAAAACCCGTCTCATTATTGTTAATTTGTATTGTTTGTGACTGCTGTTTGTAGTTGAAAATCAAAATCAAAATCCCCATTTGACATTCGTGTCACCCCCTGATTTGCATGTTGTTTTTACTCGATAATTTTTATTCCTATGACTGATTTGACCGCATTTTTACTTCCCAATTGAATCTGAAACACATATCGCTCCCTGTGGGATTCGACCCCAACTCATTTAGTTGGGTTTTATACTGATTAACGATCGTTGACGCTTAGAATTGGATGAAGTGTCTTTGAAACGTTATTAATCAGTTACTACCTCCTCCGGAAAAAGTTTGAGTTATAATTTGAGTGATAAAATTAAGAAAAATGAACAATTTGTGTTCAATGATTTGTAATTTTCACTAAGTCAGTGACAAGTTTGAGTATGCGATTATTGTATTGTCTTGCCTGAAAAAAATTAATTTAATTAAATGGGACTTTAATAAATTAATTAACTAATTATTTCTCAACAAAAAATATTTATTTAAGAGAAAGTATAATCCTAAGTGTGTCAAAAATTATTACGCAAAAAAGAGAACCAAAACCAATGGAACGGGATTACATGTTGTTCATGTCTAATAGTACTTGAGTACACCTACTAACACTATTAGAAAAGATTTGATTTAAAAATAGTTGATTTTCTTACGATCTTTTTAACACAAATTAATTAATTAATGATTTTTCTAAGTTCGTATTTTTTAAAATTAAATGCCACTTTATTAAATTAATAAATTAATTATTTCTCAACTTTAATTATTAATTTAATGGTAAATATGATTCTAATTGTGTTAATGTCACGCCCCGAGCCTACACTCTGGACGTGACTAGCACTCGAGAACCATTGTTGGCCCAAGCGAACACTTGGCGTGACTTTACTCTTAGCGGAAAACTTACTCAATAATAAGAGAACTTTAAAAGTAAAGCTTTAACTCAAAATAACTACTCATAATATTTAAAGAAACATTTACTAGCCAAAGTGGCAACTCAAGTCTCAGACATCGATAAATGAAATGAACAAGACTCATGAACTATGTTTATCTATCTATGAAGCCTCTAATTGTCATGACCCAGGGGTACCCCCTAGATGTAACATGGTGTATAGAACCCCGAAGGACTCCATCCAAGCCACTTAGTCCTCATAACATAAGCAATAGAACAATAAGAGTAAAACCCATTTCAAGTCTAAAAAGTTTTTCATAAAAGCAAGCTGAAGTCTAGACACTTTGTCTCAAAATAGCCATCTATTACAATAGTGAATGAAATAGGGCCTAGCCCATACAACATGTTCAAAAAGGGAAAGTACTTGAAAGAAACTAAACATAAGGAAATCCGTCCTCGAACCATGAGGACTCACCAAGCTCGGGAAAACAATCAAGTCCAAGCTCTAGCCACAAGAATGATCACCTCGAGAACCGGACCCTACACTTAGGAAAAATGTAGGCAAAGTAGGCGTTAGCACAAAAAATGCACTAAGTATGATAGCTATGCATAAAAACACTTGAAACATGCTAAAAGGGACATTTCATTTGAAAGCATGAAATTTACCAAGTTAAACATGCATAAGAGGTTAGAAATCATAAGTCATAAAACATAGTCATCATCACCTTTAAAACCTTTGAAATCATTTACAAAGCTTCTTGAGTTACCATAGTTCATTATTCATGCTCTTGTTCCTGTTGTGGGAATAAGCCTTAACCGACATGAGACCATCTGAGCTATAACATGAACACCCGGTGTTACCCACACCGAAAAGGGTTGTCCTACTTGCCTAAGGTAGAACCATGGTTTATTAGCTTAGGTGGATCCACTAGCTAAATATCCTACGAGGGCACGTAGTTTATGGGATAAGGAGATTGTTACTAGAAACCCGGCCTCAACCGACGTGAGGGCTTCCATCTCAAGAGATTGCTTTTAGAAACCCAGCCTCAACTGACGTGAGGGCTTCCATCTCAAATCAATATCCACTCGGTGCTAAGCATTAATCCCACGGAGTACCTATTAAGTCTTGACTTGGAAGAATGTCCTTGACAATCAATCGAACTTAGTTCATTAGGATAGCTCCTAGATCACGCGTGAGAAAACCTTTCACCGTCCAAGTCTACATGTAAATCTTAGATTCAATTAGGTGAGAAAGCCTTTCAACCTTAGAATCTTCATTATGTGAGAAAACCTTTCACATCATGTTCATGCATAGGTGTGTATATGAGAATATTCTTTAGACAACACAACAACAACAATATCATAATCATTGACACTTCACTCTCAAAGTGTTCTTAAAGCATTTACATAGACTTTATAAAACATGCATATCTCATACTTTGCCCTTACAAGGTTCAAAGCTTACTTTCAATCATCACATCTAGAATTCAAGCATTAGACATGGATTTCATTATAATTCATGTGATTCTATCACTACATGCATAATTTCATAACATTTCTCTTTCATCAACAAAGACCCACATCATAAGATCACCATTGAGAAATATGGAAATTTCATGGGTTCTTGGGGATACATCATAAAACCCATAGGAAATCATAAATTCATGCTTAATACAACATAATTCAACCATTAGAATCAAGTTTTAAAGGAACCCATGACTTTGGAATCAAACCCTAACAATTGGGGATTTCTATCTTTTTGAAATTGGAGATTTTGAGAGGACTCCATGGATGAAAGCTATCCATGGATGAAAACTACCATAACTTACTATCAAAGCCCAAAGAAATTGATGTACAAAATCTTTCTCTTGAAACCCTATCTTGAATCTCCTTCTTCATCAAGTTTTCTAGAGAGAGAATATTTGGAAAGGATGAACTTTGGGATTCTTTTGGGTTTTGGAAATAATGAGTTAAACGGGTGAGTTTTAGAGTTAAAAAGGCTTATATAGTTGTCCTAGACTTAGGCAAAATGACCTCACTTTAGTTGGATTAAAACTGGAAAAGACCAATTAACCCTCAATTTTAAGTGAAATGCCCAAGTACCACGTGGGGCACCACGGCCCATCAAGGGTCACACGGCCCTTCATGGTGCCCGTGGTCCCTTGACCAGTGGCTAAGCCACTCCACCCTAAAACACCCAAAATCCAAGGCAAGATCACGACCACTCCCACGAGCCGTCTAAGACTTCACGAGCCGTGAAGTGGCTCGTGTGGAGGAGGCCAACTTGGGGATTACTTCCTCAACACCATGGATGGCACCAAGGGTCGTGGTGGCCACCACGAGCCGTGAAGGCTCACGTGGTCATGGGCCGTGCTTTGGGAAGCTGGGGCAGCCTTGGCCCCTTTCCCTTGGCTCTAGCCCCTTGCCCTTGACTTGTTGCCTTCTCACTTAGACCTAGTTAACCTACTAAGCTACGGGGTGTTACACTAATACTATGATGGATGTCAGAACAAGACCCCGATCATCCTAACAAACTGAAATGACAAAACATAAATAAAGGGATCCTCCGGAAACAAGGAGGCTCACCAAATAACTCTGAAGCTCGACTGGATCAACGAAGTGCTCGATGCTGACCCTGATTACCTGTATCTGCAACATAAAAGAAGCAGGCCAAATGGCATCAGTACATGAAATGTACGAGCATGCAAGGGGAAATCTAAAACAAGACATAAGCTTGAACTGGAATTAAAGAAACAACTTACCTCGTCTCAAATCATTTCAATATAACGTAGTGATAAAGATGCAATATAAAGAAAACCTTTTAAAACAGTAGACAAAAACTCATTGCATAGGAAAATACAATATAGTTTAGTTTTTATATATAAAGATACGAAATAACTCTGTGGGAGATTCTCTAACCAACAGCCATCACTATGAGCTGTGTGATGATACAACATCTAGCCCACGCTGCCAGAACTGTCTTATACTTTTTCGGGGTATAGAACCTAATACTAAGTGGTTCCACTAGTCTATGTTAAAAATCATTAATGAATCATCTAAAAAGTATGATCCTTTGTACCCACGTTGGCTACATGGTTTATGGGGGCTGTGAGTTGTATGAACTCTCCCCCATATCAGTGCTCAATACTACTTCTAAAATATACTAGCTCATATATTTTTAAAAGCATAACTCTTTCTTTGGTTTGAGATTATTACTCAAAAATCTTTCTCTTAAAAGAGATGGTACTCAGAACTGCTCACGAAAACTCTTTTAGAAATCGGTGTTTCCTCTCATCTTAAATGTAAAAACATTTGCTCTTGGGAATACTTAGTTCCAATATATAATTTTAAAGAAAATGAATTCAACTGTAATCTTCCTCAAACTCGAATGCTCAAGTCTTAAAAGAAGTTTAAAAGATTTGTAAAAGACTTCTTAAACTGACTCGAAGAACTCTCAAAACTTGACTCTTAACTCTACCTTGAATTTGAATTATGAATTCAAGGTTATGATTTATGATAGGAAGGATATAGTGATGATTAAATGAGTTTTAGATAGTTAATAATGAGAAACGGTTGAAAAACACTGTCTGGGGAGCAAGTCCGCGACGCAGAGATGAATTATAATATTTGGTCGGGAAATAATTTTTGAAACAGTGGAGTCCGCATTCTTTCCACGACACGGAGAGGGAAATTTTACTCTGGGGTAGCGGACCTGGGACACTAATTTTGTCCGATCTTTTCTTCCTTTCCCAAACTCGATTCAACTCATACCCACTGAATTACTACGGTAAAAACTCTCAAATTCTTATAACTCAGGACAATTCCAATGAAACCCACTCAAGAACTATCAAATTTACTCAACCCCTTAACGAAATCTTCGCCTCAAGAACTCAATCAAACATTAGGATTCAAGAACTAAAAATAACTCTTCAGTAGACTCGTCAAGAACTTAATGTATCAATCTCTAGTGATGAATTCGATAATGTAAAACATGATTGGCATGTGGGTGAACGAACCCAACACTATGAAAACTTGCATACCTCGATTTGGCGAAACAAATCCTTGATTCGCCAAAACCTTGTTCGTTCTTCCTTTTCTCCTCTTTTCTTCTTCTTGAATTCTCCTCTAAAATCCTAAGCGTAGTTTATGATTGTAAAACTGAACCAAATCAGATTTGACCCCAAAATATTTACTAAAAACATTTTAATCTGATTGGGTAAGGAAAAGACCAAAATACCCCTCATATTTTTGGGTAACTTTCCTTAACTGGACAACTCGACTTCAAACGAGCGTATCTCCCTCATACGAGCTCTAAAATTAGAAAACTTTGTGGCGTTGAAAAGAGGATTCGAAGACCTTTAATTTGATATCTTATAGGCCATCTAACTCATTCTGTACTGAAAGTTATGGTCGTTTGAAGTTGACCCAAAACTCACAACTTAAGCTTAACTTGTACAATTTAAGATTTGGCCCTTTCAAAATTAATTCTTTCTAATTTTAGCTCTTTCTAAGGCGGGATGTTACAATATTTCTCCCTTGGGAACATTCTTCCTCGAATGAGATCACTCTAAATTAAACTAAGGGTGGAAGCATCTAACACCCAATTCAAACACTATTCATGCATGTTAACACAACATTTCCACTAAATTAAATGCCAAGAAAAGGATTAGTACCTTAATTTAGAATTTCTCCGAACTCAAAGAGATGTAGGTATCTCTTCTTCATATCCTCCTCAGCCTCCCAAGTTGCTTCCTCAACAAACTGATTCCTCCATAAGACGTTAACTAATGCTACCTCCTTTGTTCTCAACTTGCGAACTTGACGATCCAGAATCTGAACGGAAATCTCCTCATAAGATAGCCTGTCCTTAATACCAATATTTTCAGTCGGTATAATGAGTGAAGGATCGCCCATACACTTCTTCAACAGTGAAATGTGGAATATCGGATGGACTGCTGCTAATTTTGACGGTAGCTCCAACTCATAAGCTACATTGCCAATCATCTTGGAACAATATACCGGGGACTAAGCTTCCCCTTCTTGCCAAACCTCATAACACCCTTCATAGGTGAAACCTTCAAGTAAACTCAATCATCTACTTCAAACTCTAAGTCTCTTCTCCTAACAACAGTATAGGATTTCTGATGACTTTGTGCTATTTTCAACCTCTCTTGAATAATCTTCACTTTCTCCATAGCTTGATGAACCAAATATGGTCCTATCAACCTAGCTTCACCAACCTCAAACCATCCAATAGGAGATCTACATCTTCTCCCATAAAGAGCCTCATAAGGAGCCATCTGGATGCTAGAGTGATAACTATTGTTGTAAGTAAATTGTATGAGAGGTAGCTGATCATCCCAATTACCTTTCAAATCAATCACACAAGCCCTCAACATATCTTCTAAAGTCTGAATAGTGCACTCTGCTTGACCATCAGTCTGACGATGAAAAACAGTACTCAAATTCACCTTCGAACCCAAAACTTTCTGGAATGACTTCCAAAATTGTGCACCTCTATCTGAAATGATCGACACAGGAACTCAATGAAGTCTGACTACCTATTGAAGATATAACTTGGCATAATCCTCTGCTGAATGGGTAGTCTTTACAGGTAAAAAGTAGGCTGATTTAGTCATTCGATCTACAATCACCCAAATAGAATCATGCTGCGAGACCGCGACAACCCAGTAATAAAATCCATATTGATCATCTCCCACTTCCATTCCGGAATATCTATATTCTGAGCCATACCACCGGGCCTTTGGTGCTCTACCTTAACTTGTTGCCAATTCGGGCACTTAGCAACGAACTTTGCAATACCTTTCTTCATACTACTCCACCAATAGACTTCTCTCAAGTCACAATACATCCTTTTAGAACCCGGATGGATAGAATATATGGAGCTATGAGCTTTCTCCATGATCCTATCTTGGAGTTCATCCACCCTTGGTACACACAATCTACCTTGATACCTCAATATACCATCTCCCCTTGTTCTAAAGCCATCACTTTTTGCTTATGAACATTTGCCTTTAATTCAAGCAAAATAGGATCTTGGTCTTGTTTCTCTCACTTCAGACACTAATGATGATTCATCCCCATTCACCACCACTACTTCTCCTTCGTTGGAATCGATTAGTCGGACTCCTAATCGTGCAAGTCTATGCACATCTTTGGCTAACTCTTTCTTGTCCTCCTCAACATGGGAAGTACTACCCATAGACAACCTACTCAAGGCATCAACAAAAATATTAGCCTTACCTGTGTGATAGAGAATACACATGTAATAATCTTTGAGTAGTTCCAACCACCTTCTCTATCTGAGATTAAGCTCATTCTGACTGAACACATACTGAAGGCTCTTGTGGTCGGTGAACACATCTACATAAACACCATAAATATAATGACACCATATTTTCAAAGTGAATACTAGATCAACCAACTCTAGATCATGGGTTGGGTAATTCCTCTCGTGAATCTTAAGCTGTCTGGAGGCATAAGTTATAACCTTGCCATTTTGTATCAGTACACAACCCAATCCAACTCTGGACGCATCACAATATACCACAAAACCTTGCGTACCTTCTGGTAAGGTCAATACCGGGGCAATAGTCAACTTAGTTTTCAATTCCTGAAAGCTTTTCTCACAAGCTTCAGACCATTGAAACTTTGTTGTATTCTGAGTCAACTTGGTCAACGGGGATGAAATAGATGAGAATCCCTTGATGAACCTTCTATAATAACCAACCAATCCCAAAAAACTCCTAATATCAGTTGGAGATGTGGGTCTAGGCCAGTTCTGCACTATCTCAATCTTCTGAGTATCAACTCGAATTCCATCACCAAAAACAATGTGACCTAACAATGCCACAGACTCAAGCAAAAATTCACACTTAGAGAATTTAGCATACAATTCCTTATCCTTTAGAGTTTGGAGAACTATTCTAAGATGACTAGCATGATCTTCCTCATTCCTCGAATAGATTAGAATGTCATCAATGAATACGATAATAAACATATCTAGATAAGGCTTAAACACTCGGTTCATAAGATCCATGAACACTGCCGGAGCATTAGTTAGGACAAAAGACATAACCAGAAACTCATAATGACCATAGCGGGTCCTGAAAGCTGTCTTAGAAATGTCACTTTATCTTATTCTCAACTGATGATAGCCAGATCTGAGGTCTATATTAGAAAAACAAGTAGCACCCTGAAGTTGATCGAATAGATCATCAATTCTGAGAAGAGGATACTTATTCTTGATAGTAACCTTGTTCAACTGACGGTAATCTATACACATTCTAAGAAAACCATCTTTCTTCCTCACAAATAAGACCGGAGCGCGCCAATGTGAGACACTTGGTCGAATAAAACCTTTCTCAAGTAGATCTTTCGACTGTTCTTTTAACTTTTTCAACTCAGCTGGAGCCATTCTATATGGCAAAATAGAGATAGTATGAGTATCAAGAAAAATATCTATACCAAAGTCTATTTCTCTCTCAAGAGGGACTCCGGGAAGATCATTTGGAAATACCTCTAACTCACTCACAACTGGAACTAACTGAGGTGGTGTCTCAACACTAGAGTCATTAATTCGAACTAAGTGATAGATTCACCCCTTGGAAACTAACTTTCTCGCCTTAAGGTACGAAATAAAATGACCCTTAGGCACTGATGAACTACTCCTCCACTCTATAACTGGCTCATTAGGAAACTGGAACTTAACAACTTGAGTTCTACAATCGACTGAGGCATAACAGGCATGAAGCCAGTCCATACCTAGAATAACATCAAAATCTACCATATCTAACTCAACTAAGTCAGCCATGGTGTCCTTGTGATTGGCAGAAATGGTACAATCACGATAAACTCTCTCAGCTAGAATAGACTCACCAACAGGTATAGAAATGCTGAAGGGATCAAGAAGTTTCTTAGGAAGAATATCAAAATTCATCGCAACATATGGAGTCACAAAAGAAAGACTCGCTGTTGGATCTAGCAAACCATAAACATCAAAACAAAATACTTTGATCATACCAGTAAGACTCGCTGTTGTCATTACCTTGCCTGTTCTTAGGGCACTCTTTCATAAAGTGACCATTCTGACCACATTGAAGCAACTAGTGGAGCCATCATGACACACTCCTCAGTGGGTCCTACAACACTTAGCACATGTGTAAGTCCCATTTCCTCCTTATGCCACACTACCTTGATACTGTGCAGGTCTAGCTCTGAAATTCCATGAATTCTGATTATTGAACTCACCTCTATCCCTTGGTGCAGGTGCACTAGCAGATGATGGAGCAGGTCCTTTTTGCTTTTGTTGGAAAGATGACCAGTTTGCATTACTCCTCTGCTGTCCGGACTCATTTCCTGATGTCTTTGTCTTTTTATTTTGGAACTCTTCTCTATCCCTCAGTTTATCTTCCTCAACTTACTACACATGGATCATAAGTCTTGCTATGTCCATATCTCCTATCAGCATAGCTGCCTTGCCCTCCTTACCTGACAGATGAGACAACTCAAATATAAATAAACTCATCCTACTCCCCATATCGACAACCATCTACAGAGCATAACGGGACAGTTGGGTGAACTTAAGGCTATACTCATGCGCTTAAGAGTGAGGCATTCTCTTACCTTTGCCTCTCTTAGCTCACGGGGAAAGAAATGCCCCATGAAGGCACTCTCGAACACAACCCAGCTCACAATCGGTGTACCTTCAGCTCTACCCTTCTTCCATTGGTCAAACCAGATTCTAGCAACACCCTTCAGTTGGTATGTAGCTAGTTCCACTCGCTCAACATCAACAACATGCATAACCTCAAACACTCTTTGTAACTCTTCCACAAAGTTTTTCGGATCCTCAGTGACACTTGAACCGGTGAAGTTGGGAGGATTCATCCTTAGGAACTCACAAACTCTGGATGTATCAGCCACATCCTATCGAACCTCTCTCTGTTGCCTAGCTTGGTTGGCCACCACTTGACTCAACAACCGGATAGCTTCCCAGAACTCAGCATTTATGACCATTCCTTGGGGTTGCACTTTTGGTGCATTAGGTACCCCTTGATCCTTGAAATTCCTTCTAGCAGGACGACCTCACACAACTTTTCATGGAGGCATGATCAGAAAGATACGCGCAAGCATGAGTTAGAAAGAAACTTTATAGAGATTAACTCTATCGCACAAAAAGAATATGAAAGAAGTGAGATAGTTCCTAAATGTTACAGCCTCCTAATTATAGATGTGGCACGCTTCACACCGATAACTAGGAATCTACAGACATGACTTCATAGACACCCTAGGACTCTTGAACTCTGTGCTCTGATACAAAGTTTGTCACGCCCTGAGCCTACACCCTGGACATGGCCGGCACTCGAGAACCTTGCTGGCACCAAGTGAACCCTTGGCCTGGCTTAACTCTTAGTGGAAGACTTACTCAATAATAAGAGAACTTTAAAAGTAAATCTTTAACTCAAAATAACTACTCAGAATATTTAAAGAAACATTCACTAGCCAAAGTGGCAATTCAAGTCTCAGACATCGATAAATGAAATGAACAAGACTCATGAACTATGTCTATCTGTCTATGAAGCCTCTAATACTATGAGGGACGTCGGGACAAGACCCCTGATCATCCTAACAAACTGAAATGACAAAACATAAATAAGGGGATCCTCCGGAAGCAAGAAGGCTCACCAAATAACTCTGGAGCTCGACGGAATCAATGAAGCGCTGGATGTTGATCCTGATTACCTGTATCTGCATCATAAAAGATGCAGGCTAAATGACATCAGTAAATGAAATGTACGAGCATGTAAGGGGAATTCTAAAACAAGACATAAGCTTGAACTGGAATTAAAGAAACAACTTACCTCGTCTCAACTCAACTCAACTCATTTCAATGTAAAGCAGTGATAAATATGCAATATAAAGAAAAACTTTTAAAACAGTAGACAGAAACTCAGTGCATTGCAAAATACAATGTAGCTCAGTTTATATATATAAAGATACGAAATAATTTTATGGGAGATTCTCTAACCGACAACCATCACTATGAGCTATGTAATGATACAACATCTAGCCCATGCTGCCAGAATTGTCAATTACTTTGCCGGTGTATAGAACCTACTACTAAGTGGATCCACTAGTCTATGCTAAAGAGCATTAAGGAATCATCTAAAAAGTATGACCCTTTCTACCCATGTTGGCTACATGATTTATGGGGGCTGTGAGTTGTATGAACTCTCCCTATATCGGTGCTCAATACTACTCCCAAAATATACTAGCTCATACATTTTTATAAACATAACTCTTTCTGTGGTTTGAGATTATTACTCAAAAATATTTCTCTTAAAAGAGATGGTACTCAGAACTGCTCATGAAAACTCTTTTTGAAATCGGTGGTTCCTCTCATCTTAAATATTAAAACATTTGCTCTTGGAAATACTTAGTTCCCATATATAATTTTAAAGAAAATGAACTCAACTTTACTCTTCCTCAAACTCGAATGCTCAAGTCTTAAAGCAAGTTTAAAAGATTTGTAAAAGATTTCTTAAACTGACTCTAAGAACTCTCAAAACTTGACTCTTAACTCTACCTTGAATTTGAATATATAAATTCAAAGTTATGATTTATGATAGGAAGGATATCGTGATGATTAAATTAGTTTTAGATAGTTAATAATGAGAAACGATTGAAAAACACTGTCTGGGGAGCAAGTCCGCGATGCGGAGATGAATTATAATATTTGGTCGCAAAATATCCCTCATATTTTTGGGTAACTTTCCTTAACTGGACAGCCCGACTTCAAACGGGCGTATCTCCCTCATACGAGCTCAAAAATTTGAAAACTTGGTGGTGTTGGAAAGAGGATTCCACGACCTTTCATTTGATATCTTATGGGCTACCTAACTCCTCCTGTACTGAAAGTTATGTTCCTTTGAAGTTGACCCAAAACTCACAACTTAAGCTTAACTTGTAACATTTCAGATTTGTCTCTTTCCAAATTAATTCTTTCTAATTTTAGCTCTTTCTAAGACGGGATGTTACAGTTAAAAATTGTTACACAAAAAAAAAATGAACCAAAATCGACGGAACGAGATTAATGACTATTCATGTCTAATAGTATTTGAGTACACCTACTAACACTATTAAAAAAGAGTTGATTTGAAATGCGCTGATTTTTTGTTCACTCTTTTTAAGACAAATCAATTAATTACTAAATTTTCTAAGCCTGTAAAAAAATTAATTAAATGAGACTTTAATTAATTCTCAACATTAATTATTCATTTAATGAAAAATATAAACTTACGTGTGTTAAAATTTGTTACGCAACAAAAAATGAATCAAAACCGACTGATCGGAATTACACGTTGTTCATGTTTAATAGTACTTGAGTAATCCTAATAACACTATTAGAAAAAATATCTATTTGAAAAGAGTTGATTTTTTCACTCTTTTAAGACAAATTAATCAATTAATGAATTTTCTAAGTCTGTAAAAAAATTAATTAAATGGGCTTTTAATAAATTAATTAATGGGAAAAGGGTTAAAAATACCCTCCAACTTTAGTTTATTAGTTGACTATACCCCTATCGTTAAAACAAAGTTATTTATACCCTGACCGTTACTAATTTCACCATTTCTACCCCTCAATTAACGGAAAAACCCCAAATTGACTCAATTTAACCCAAAATTTAAAAAAAGACCCATTCTCCATTTTAAATCCAATTCCCCGACCCCTTTATCTTTTAACCTGTATAACCCATTTCCATTTACCCATCCATTTCTCATTCATCTCCATCAATTTCTTCTTCCCCAATCTCCTTAACCCTTCTTTACAATACTCATTTCACTGAAAAACCATTGTCATTTCTGTCACGACCCGAGCCTACACCCTGGATATGGATGACACTCGAGAACCATTGCTGGTCCCCAAGCGAACCCTCATCCTGGCTGACTACAAGCGGAAGACTAACTCAAGCATACAAAGCTTAAAACTGAATAAAATTCATTGATCTCAATTACAAAGCTTTAACTCAAATGATTAACTCTGAATAAAATAGTATATTTAACTTGCCAGAAATAGGCAACTTAAGTCTTTAAAACATTTAAAAAAATTAATAAAAAAGACTTCTAAAACTCTACTGTCTATCTATGAAGCCTCTACTATTACAGAAGGATATCGGGACAAGACCCACGACATCTTAAAACTATTAACTATAAGATAAAAGTGAAGTCCTCCGGAATATAAGAAGGCTCACCAAAGCTGGCTGGAATATCACATGACCTCAACGAAATGCTGTTGATGATCCTGAATACTTCTATCTGCATCATAAAATGATGCAGAACAAATGGCTCAGTACGTGAAATGTACGAGCATGTAAGGGGAATTCTAAAGCATAAACATAATCTTGAACTTGATAAAAGGAAACATACTTACCTCTTCTCAACTCACTCAACTCAAGAATAAGATACTCAACTCAAATATTAGATACTCAACTCAACACAAAGGTACTCAACTCAAGATACTCAAGGAGAAAGCAACAATAAAACATACAATATATGGAAAGCTGTAAAACTGTAGGTAGCAACTCCATGTATTGAAAATACAATAATACTCAATTTGTATATAAGAATACAATATAACTCTGTGGAGATTCTCTAACCGACAACCATCACTATGAGATAGGTGATGGTAAATCGTCTTGCTCACGCTGCCAGGGCCATCCTATGCTTTGCCGGGGTGTAGAACCTACTACTAAGTGGATCCACTAGTCTATGCTAAAAAATATTAAGGAATCATCTAAAAACTATGACCCTTTCTACCCATGTTGGCTACATGGTTTATGGAGACTTGAGTTATTTGAACTCGTTCCCATATCGGTGCTCAATACTACTCCCAAAAATGTAACTAGCTCATATGTTTAAAAACATAACTCTTCAGTGGTTTGAGATTATTACTCAAAAGATCTTTCTCTTAAAAGAGATGGTACTAAAACTGCTCATGAAAACTCTTTTCGAAATTAGTGTTTCTTCTCATCTTAAATGTAAAAACATTTACTCTTGGGAATACTTAGTTCGCATACATCATTTTAAAGAAAATGAACTCAGCTATACTCTTCCTCAACTCAGTACTCAAGTCTTTAAAACAAGTTTTAAAATAATTTGTAAAAAGACTTCTTAAAATAGGGTTCATGCTGAATTATGGACGTGAGCGACTCAATTCAAGGTTTTCAATAACCATCCATAGAACTCAATTCTTGGAACTCAACAACTCCAGAACTCAAGGAGTCAATGATACTACTCATCTCAAGAATGCTCGACTCTGAGGGTTCATGTGGGATTATGAGCATGAACTACTAACCTTAAGGAATCAATTATACTTCTCATCTCAAGACTGCTCGACTCATAGGGTTCATGCAAAATTATGGGCATGAACTACTCAACTCAAGGACATTCATGGGTAACATGTAGTAGTCCTATGATTAGGAATATAATCTCAAAAGGGTTAGGAACTCGATACTCAAGACTTAGAACTTGAAGGTACTACTCTTCTGAAAGATGATCAGTTTACGAAGTTCATGCGGAATTTATGGGCATGAACGACTCGACTCGAAGACTGCATAACAATATGGGACTCATGTATACGCCTCTTCTCATTCTCATACTTACTTCCTCAAAACTTAGCTCAAATCGATAGTCGATCTCAAAGGATTCACAATTGAACTCAAAGACTTTCTTGGACTCTACTCTTAACTCTCTCTTGAATTTGAATTATGAATTCAAGAGTTATGGTTCATGATATGAAGGATCTCGTGATGATAATATAGGCTCATGAATACATTCTTCTCATACTCACTTGATCGAGTCTTGAAAAAAGTTATTAGAAATTGTAGAACACTCCTAAAAAAGACTCAAAGGGACTTTCTCTAAATGTTCGAAAGAACTCTCAAGACTTGACTTTTAATTCTACCTTGAATCTGAATTATGAATTCAAGGTTATGATTCATGTTATGAATGATATCTAGGTGTTTAGAAGTAGTTTAGAGTGTTTAGAATCAAAGGGGAGTAAAGGTACCCTTCAAAAGAACTCAGACGGATTAAACGACGAAGAACGGGTGGGGGCAGCCGACCCTGGTGCACTGAGTGGCCCGGGGCGCCAGCCCTCTACCTATATAGGTGTGGTTGGGGCACACTGGCTAGCGTAGGGCGCCAAGCCCCAACCCAAAAAACCCCGACAACTTTCTTTGCTCATTTTCTCACCCCTAGTTCGCCTAGATTCGAACGGTTTCTTCCACAATCACTTGGATTCGATTTATCAACATAAGTACGCACTAATCTACTCAATACAGACCTAAGAACACTCACTTTCTTCTAAAAAAATCATCAAAGCCCAAACAAAACAAGATTTAGAATGAAACTTCAAGAACACTTATCAAGAACTTAAATCTTTCAATCTTTATGGACGAATTCGAATATGGAAATCATGTTTGGCGTGTGGGTGAATGAACCCAATACTATGGAAACTTAGATACCTCTTAGGGATCAAACCCATGGCGAAAATCTGCAACAAAACTCAAGAACCTCGATGAATGCCTCGATCCTTTCCTCTTTTCTCCTCTTTTTTCTTCTTGAACTCTCAACTAAAACCTTAGGAGTATATTAGGATTATAAAACTGAACCTAATCAGATTAGACCCTTAAAACCTTACTAAAAATGAATTAAATATGATTGGGTAAGGAAAAGACCAAAATACCCTTTACTATTTTTGGGTAACTTTCCTTGACTGGACAACTTGACTTCAAAAGGGCACATCTCACTCATCCAACCTCGAAACTTATTAAAATTGGTAGCATGGGAAAGATAATTCAAAGACCTTTCATTTGATATCTTATGGGCCACCTAACTCATCATGTACTGAAAGTTATGGTCGTTTGAAGTTCACCCAAAACTAGAAAAACTTAGGAATGACTTGAATGAACTCTCTTTAGTTCTTTTTGGAACTCCAGGTGCTATATCTAGTGACCTTAACACTTAATAAAAATTTAAATTCCTTGGTAAAAACTTACTCACTACGAAGGATGGTTGAAGTCTTAGCTCAAAAAAATTTTGGGGTGTTACAATATCTCCCCCTTGGGATCATTTGTGCTCGAATGACGACTGGACTGGGTATGGAATCATGTTACTCTTACTAAGTTCTGAGTCTAATGGTATGCTCTTACTATATTCAAGCTTAAACCAAATCCTTAGGTTCGGGTTCTATACCTCTCTAAGGGAATCTCATCCCAAGACTATTACTTTTACCACCACATTGGGCTCATATCAAGAACCACCCAATGTTTAACAACACCACATTCAAGCTTAGTACTCTAACAACTCCATGGACTCCTACTAACCAACTCATTCGGAACCAACTAAGGGCTCTCCTTTAACTATTTCTCATCGTAAAACCTCATCCTCCTCTTCCTCCTCATTTATACACTTAGATGGAATTATCACACCATCACTATCACGATAAGAACATCAACCTCCTCTTTCTAACATCACTCCATTACTAAAAGGACCTCCGAAAGGACATCTCCCATACTCTTTGGAACTCATTACTATCTTATTCTCGAACACTTGACTTGATTTCTCATCTCGTCATCTCCCCCTTAGGTCTAAAGCTGACACTTGAAAGCTATGGACCTATTCCATTATCATTAACTGGTCTACATCCTCTTTTACTCTAACACTCAGGAGAAGTTTATCTCATGACTACCGAACTCTCTATAAGCGGGTACTAAGACCTCTTTCTAAGGTGTTTCTGTTAACCTCTTCTGATTACATACCCTCTCGGTACACCTCGTAATGCTCTTTTTACTCTTGTTACTTAGCCACACTTCACTGCCCTTATCTAGAGGCTTAGGGTATCTCACTTGTACCACTCATATTTATTACAGCTAATCACCTCAATTCCTCTCCTACTCTATGTCAGGTCTTTAAGTTCAAATCTCAAGACAACATCATCACCCTCCTGTTACCATCCTTTTGATTAAGACACTCACCTCAAATTCAAGCTTAATATTTATTACTAAACCCGAAT
Organism: Solanum etuberosum; assembly: GCA_029582245.1. Classification (NCBI taxonomy): domain Eukaryota; kingdom Viridiplantae; phylum Streptophyta; class Magnoliopsida; order Solanales; family Solanaceae; genus Solanum; species Solanum etuberosum. The sequence continues at coordinate 9,415 of JAJONR010004044.1, read as the reverse complement.
ATCAATATGATTGCTTGCTTACTATACTAACTTACAACTACTAGGTACAAATTCAGAAACACTCATCCACTAGGACCTCATGACAAGTAGTCAATCCTTACCTCTCAGTCTCCACACTTACAAATTTCTATCACACTTCACTTCAGAACTGAAGTACTATTCACTCATTCACTATACATCATTGCCTAATTAGTTCTATAACAGTTTGAATATTATAGTCTCTCCCTCACAATCATAAGCCTAGCTTAGATCTATCACCTCATGAATACTCCTGCTCTTCTATTCAACACTTACACTTGGTCATTACCTACAAAATGACACTTCATCACAAACTCATCTCTAGCTACAACACACTCTACCTCCTATGATGAAATCTTCACAACTCATCACTTCTTAGTCTACCCATAAGGGAAAAACTCTTCATTAATAACTTACTAGGTGCATGACTATAGTAACATAGCTTATCGAAACACCATCTCCCTTACTTAGATTACTAAACCTCTGCATACTTTCCTCTAACTCTGGGCACTGTCACTACTACTGCTTATGATCTCGTAACTCATGCTACCTTTTCGGGTGAAAATATTACCCAAGCTCTAAACATACCATCCTCTTAAAGATCTCAGTTGAATAAGGTTTAGAGAAGAGTGTACAACTCACTTTTAGCTCAAACGCATGATTCATATGAACACGAGTGCATTCCTCTGAAACTGAACACTTACTCACTCATGGGCTTCTCTCAAGCCCCTCTAGAGTCACATGACTTCCTCAAGATTTTTGCTAAGAATAATTCATCCATAAGGATCTGACTTTTTTGTTCAACCACCTCTAGTATAAGGGGTAGTCAATTGAATCTGAGAAACACACGAGTATGAATAAATCTCTATAAATTAGCTCTATTGCACGATTAAGAGTATGAAAGGAGGGAAACTTTTCTTAAATGTCTGTAGTCCCTCATTTATAGAAGTGGGGCCCTCACAACCATAAACAAGATCCTACCGACACAGCTTCATAGACACCCTAGGACACTTGAACTCTGTGCTCTGATACCAAGTTTGTTATGACCCGAGCCTACACCCTGGATGTGGCCGGCACTCGAGAACCATTGCTGGTCCCCAAGCGAACCCTCATATTGGCTGACTACAAGCGGAAGACTAACTCAAGCATACAAAGCTTAAAACTAAATACAATTCATTGATCTCAATTACAAAGCTTTAACTCAAATGATTAACTCTGAATAAATTAGTATATTCAACTCGCCAGAAATAGGCAACTTAAGTCTTTAAAACAATTAACAAAATAAATAAAATAGACTTTTCAAACTCTACTGTCTATCTATGACGCGTCTACTATTACAGAAGGATATCAGGACAAGACCCACGACATCTCAAAACTACTAACTGTAAGATAAAAGTAAATTCCTCTAAAATATAAGAAGGCTCACCAAAGCTAACTAGAATATCACATGACCTCGAAGAAATGCCTGTTGATGATCCTTAATACCTGTATCTGCATCATGAAATGATGCAGGCCAAATGGCTCAGTACGTGGAATGTACGAGCATGTAAAGGGAATTCTAAAGCATAAACATAAGCTTGAACTTGATAAAAGGAAACATACTTACCTCTTCTCAACTCACTCAACTCAACTCGATTCAAGAATAAGATACTCAACTCAAAGATTAGACACTCAACTCAACTCAAGATACTCAAGGATAAAGCAATAATAAAACATGCAATATATGGAAAGCTGTAAAACTGTAGATAGCAACTCAATGTATTGAAAATACGATAATACTCAGTTTGTATATAAAAATACAATGTAACTCCGTGGGAGATTCTCTAACAGACAACCATCACTACGAGCTAGGTGATGGTACAACATCTTGCCTCACGCTGCCAGGGCCTTCCTATACTTTGCCGGGGTATAGAACCTACTACTAAGTGGATCCACTAGTCTATGCTAAAAATTATTAAGGAATCATCTAAAAAGTATGACCCTTTCTACCCATGTTGGCTACATGGTTTATGGAAACTTGAGTTATCTAAACTTGTCTCCATATCGGTGCTCAATACTACTCCCAAAAATGTAACTAGCTCATATGCTTAAAAACATAACTCTTCAGTGGTTTGAGATTATTACTCAAAAGATCTTTCTCTTAATAGAGATGGTACTAAAACTGCTCATGCAAACTATTTTTGAAATCGGTGTTTCCTCTTATCTTAAATGTAAAAACATTTACTCTTGGGAATACTTAGTTTCCATATATCATTTTAAAAAAAATGAACTCAACTCTACTCTTCCTCAACTTAATACTCAAGTCTTTAAAACAAGTTTTAAAATAATTTGTAAAAAGACTTCTTAAAATAGGGTTCATGCCGAATTATGGGCATGAACTACTCAACTCAAGGACCTTCATGGGTAATATGTAGTAGTACCATGATTAGGAATATAATCTCAAAAGGGTTAGGAACTCGATACTCAAGACTTAGAACTCGAAGGTACTACTCTTGTCAAAGATGCCCAGTTTACGAAGTTTATACAGAATTTATGGACATGAACGACTCGACTCGGAGACTGCATAACAATATGGGACTCATGTATACGGCTCTTCTCATTCTCATACTTACTTCCTCAAAACTTAGCTCAAATCGATAGTCGATCTCAAAGGATTCACAATTGAACTCAAAGACTTTCTTGGACTATACTCTTAACTCTCTCTTGAGTTTGAATTATGAATTCAAAAGTTATGGTTCATCATATGAAGGATCTCGTGATGATAATGTAGACTCATGAATACATTCTTCTCATACTCACTTGCTCGAGTCTTGAAACAAGTTATTAGAAGTTGTAGAAGACTCCTCAAAAAGACTAAAAGTTATGACTCAAAATGTTCAAAAGAACTCTCAAGACTTGACTCTTAAATCTACCTTGAATCTGAATTATGTATTTAAGGTTAAGATTCATGGTATGAATTATTTCTAAGTGTTTAGAAGTAGTTTAGAGTGTTTAGAATCAAAGGGGGTCAAAGGTACCCTTCGAAAGAACTCAGACTGACGAAACGACGGAGAACGGGTGGGGGCAGGCGACCCTGGAGCACTGAGTGGCGAGGCGCACCAGCCCTCTACCTACAGAGGTGTGGTTGGGGTGCACTGGCTGGCGTAGGGCGCCAGGCCCCAACCCAGAAAACCCCGACGACTTTCTTTGCTCGTTTTCTCACCTTAGTTCGCCTAGATTTGAACGGTTTCTTTTCCAATCACTTGAATTAGATTTCTCAACATAAATACACACTAATCTACTCAATAGAACCTTCAAAACACTCACTTTGATCTCAATAAATCATCAAAACCCCAACAAAACAAGATTTAGAATGAAACTTCAAGAACACTTATCAAGAACTTAAATCTTTCAATCTTTATGGACGAATTCAAATATGGAAATCATGTTTGGCGTGTGGGTGAACGAACCCAACACTATGAAAACGTACATACCTCTTAGGGATCAAACCCATGGTGAAAATCCGCAACAAAACTTAAGAACCTCGACGAACGCCTCGATCCTTTCCTCTTTTCTCCTCTTTTCTCTTCTTGAACTCTCAACTAAAACCTTAGGTGTATATTAGGATTTTAAAACTGAACCTAACCGGATTAGAACCTTAAAACCTTACTAAAAATGAATTAAATCTGATTGGATAAGGAAAAGACCAAAATACCCTTTACTATTTTTAGGTAACTTTCCTTAACTGGATAACTTGACTTCAAAAAGGCATATCTCACTCATACAACCTTAAAACTTAGCAAACTGGGTGGCGTTGGAAAGATAATTCAAAGACCCTTCATTTGATATCTTATGGGTCACCTAACTCATCCTGTACTGAAAGTTATGGTCGTTTGAAGTTGACCCAAAACTTAGGAATGACTTGAATGAACTCTCTTTAGTGCTATATCTAGTGACCTTAACACTTAAGAAAAAAATAAATTCCTTGGTAAAAACTTACTCACTACGAAGCATGGTTTAAGTCTTAGCTCAGAAATATTTTGGGGTGTTACAATTTCATTCACCAAAAATGAAAAAATCCTCCAAATTCACATCTTCATCTTCATCTTCATCTTCATCATGATCTTCTTATTCTACTACTAATAATTCCTTTCCCTTAGCTGCATTTCGACGTCGCCCAATTTCGTTAATCTCACCGTCATGTGGAGTTTTGATTAGGGATTTGGATCTAGCCAACTTGTGGTACTTCTCTTTCAGTTTCTTCAGCTTATACGCAATCTGCGCATTGGTGAAGTTTCCGGTATGGAGGTTGTTGTTGTTTGGGGATTGTGAAAGGGTTTTAAGGAGTGTAATTTCGTCGGTTTCAGTGAAGCCTCTGTGATTTTATGCAGATTTTTTTGATTGTTTTGGTGATCGATGGTGTTGGATTTTCCGGTGATTTGGGAGAGTTTGTACGGTAGTTCACGACGGAGGTGGATTTTTTCCGACAGAGGAGAACCCATTCCCATTTAATAACTTATTTTTAGAGTGTGAAGCTTAAGTATCATACTATAATCCATTTTGGTCTTTTATCAGATGGAAATGCGACCCAACCATGAACACAAATGCATAGGACACCAATTGAATGGGTTATACGGGTTACAAGATAGAGGGGTCGAGGCATTGGGTTTAAAATGGGGAATGAGTCTTCTTTTTTTTTTAAATCGGGTTAATTTGAGTCAATTTGGGATTTTCCGTCAATTGAGGGGTATAAATGGTGAAATTAGTAACGGCAAGGGTATGAATAACTTTGTTTTAACGGCAGGGGTATAGTCAACTAATAAACCAAAATTGGGGGGGGGGGGTATTTTTGACCCATTTCCCTTAATTAATTAATTATTTCTCAACTTTAATAATTTATTTAATGGTAAATATAATCCTAAGTGTGTTAAAAATTGCTAGGCAAAAAAACGAACCAAAACCGACGTAACATGATTAATTGTTGTTCATGTCTAATAGTACTTGAGTGCACCTACTAACACTATTAGAAAATCTGATTTGAAACAAGTTAATTTTTCTTTCACTCTCTTTAAAACAAATCAATTAATTAACGACTTTTTAAGCCTGTAAAAATTTAAATTTAATTAAATGGGACTTTAATAAATTTAATTGATTAATTATTTCTCAACTTTAGTTATTAATTTAATGAAATATATAATCCTAAATGTGTTAAAAATTGTTACGCAAAAAAAACAAGAACCAAAACCGATGGAACGAGATTAATGGTTGTTCATGTCTAATAATACATGAGTACACCTACTAACACTAGTAGAAAAGATTTGATTTGAAAAAAAGTTGATTTTTCTTTCACTCTTTTAAAGACAAATCAATTAATTAATGAATTTTCTAAGTATGTGCGAAAATTAATTTAATTAAATGGGACTTTAATAAGTTGATTAATTAATGAATTATTTCTCAACATTAATTATTCATTTAATGGAAAATATAATTCTAAGTGTGTTAAAAATTGTTGCGCAAAAAAAAAGAGACCCAAAATTGATGGAGTGGGATTAATGATTGTTCATGTCTAACAGTATTGAGTACACCTACTAAAACTATTCGAAAAGAACTGATTTGAAAAAAAGTTGATTTTTTTCACTCTTTTTAAGACAAATCAATTAATTAATGAATTGATTAAGCATAAAAAAAAAAAACGAACCAAAACCGACGAAATGGAATTATTGGTTGTTCATGTCTCATAGTACTTGAATACACCTACTAACGCTATTAGAATTTTTTTTATTTAATTAAATGGGTCTTTAATAAATAAATAAATAAATAAATAAATTATTTCTCAACGTTAATTATTAATTTAATGAAAAATACAATGTTAAGTGTGTTTTAGGCTAATTTATTTTATATTTGGAAAACAGAGTCGCCATTTAATTTTTCAAGAAAAAATCAAGAAAACTTAATTTCAAAAGCTTTGAAACATAAAATCAATTGAAATATTAAAAGGGTTTGGAGTTCATATTAACATTTTAGGAAGGGTTCGAAAGCACCTGAAATGCCTGCTAACACGCGGTTATCCGATGATTAAAAATATTTGGCTAGCTAAAATAGATATACATAATTAATTTAAGAAAATAAACAACTTAGACCTTAAATGATTTTTTTGAAGAAAAGGAAAACAACATCTTTGTCTTAAATATGACTAAGTATAAAAAGCTTCAAATATGTTAGAAAAATCAATAAGGATATATAAAGGGGGAGATTAGTATTTACTTAAAAAAATATAAAAAGACTCATCTTTAGAGGGGTTTTGAATTAGATTAAACCTCAAGATTTATTAACAAATAAACAAGTAATGCACAAGTTAAAATAGTAAAGGGAAAGAAATGTTGGGCCCAAATCTGGTTCCTGTCCGCCTAAGTCAGTACTTGGACCTAATTTTTGCTTTGGACCTTCAGCCCATTTTACACCTGTCCTAAGACTAACAAAAGTGAAAATTTTATAAATGACATATATAAGACTAATAATTTCAAGTTATGACAGTATAATAATTCTTTCTAGTTTTAACAATAAAAGAATTCAGGTTCTAACATTTTATTAAAAAAAAAAGCTTTAAAATAATAGTAAAAATCTATATAAAAGGTAAAAAACGGATATAGTTGTAGTACTAAATTTGAATACATTAATGATAATTAATAATTGCCATAAATTTAGGAGATTCAAGAAAAAAAATTAGAAATATTTGTTTTTTTTAACTCAAATCAGTTAAAAGCATGCCTATCTATCTAGTATCTAGTACTAGGACTAGTAGAGTAGAGGCACTACTGGGCGTGACTTCCTTGATCACAGCTTCTCACTTAGCTAACTGCCAGACAAGGATGCAAATCAACTCCTTATATAGAATGCAGATGATTTCTAGTCAGCGTGCCACGAGTGGCTTCTCGATGAATAAGTTGTGATTGCTCTTGTTGATACAGTTTGATTTTTTAGGCAGTTTCGTATTCTAATGATCCCGTCTTACCTGATGATTAGGATTTGTCTGTAATTGTCGTCAGTCACGACTAGTTTCAATTAGTTTTGGTTCAATAATCTTCATTTTGTTGTAATGGACGACTTCTTATCAATATTAATAAAACATGGTGGTAGATGGGATCCTTCAGGTTAGCATTCTTTGCGATATGAACATTCTTTTGTTCAAATTACATATATATTTTTTGAAACTGAAATAAATTTTGGTATGATTTTTTTTAAACTTAAGGTATCTTGTAAAAAAAATACATAAAATTTATTTCTAATTTGTATACTGTTTATATCATGGGTGTGTGCGATTTTGGAATTATATTTGAATGATTTGAGTATACTGTGTTCTTGATAAATGACAATGTATGAAATAGTAATAATGTTAGTGTGATATATTTATGAAATGTGTGCCAAAAAACTGTATGAAATGTGTATACTCTATTCTATAATGTTTTATGTTATGAATTCTGGTTTCAATGTAATTTGATAATAATAATGAAATGAATTTGGTATATTGTTTGATTAAGAAATTATAACTAATATTTATAGGTTGGAATTAATTTGGTATTCTATTTGACATGATATTGGTATGAATAATTGATGACTATTGTGTAAAAATATGTATGAAAAATGTGATGTTTTGTATGAAATTTGTATTAGGTTGGTATGAAATTTGAATAGAAATACCACACACGTATTTTTCCTTTTGTGTTATGTAAGACTGACACTGTGATTTTTTAATGAAACAGGCAAATATGTTGATTTTCAGATGGAGGGAATTATTTATGAATCTTCCAGTCTATATAGTGGGCTAGTAAATGCGATAACTTCGAAACTCGAAATAGATGTTACTATTAATGACATTGAGATTAAATATATTGTTATTGATCGATGCCCACCGATTTGTATCCATAATGATGTGGGTGTGCAAGTAAATTTGGATCAAAAGAAAGTTAATGTTGAATTCTTTACAAAATATCTGTTGCGCACAACTTTGAAGAATATGGCTACGGATAAATCCAAAATCTGAAGTTATTGTAGATAGAAGAGATTGTGATGTTAGTAGACCATTAATAAATGTGGATTTATACTCAAATAAATTAATCTGCTTGATAGGAATGAATTCTGGTGGAGTTGTTGATGAAAATTATGATGAAGGACATAAAGTAATCAGTGACCTTACTAATATGTTGATTACTGAAAATCAGATTAACAAAAATAAGGGCACACTTATGGAGGTGATGCGACATTATGGAGTTGTCAAAAAATTTTGATTTCGTGTATCTCGTTCCAGTTCTTCTTGGTAATAATATATTTTCTTATTTGTATGTGTAGTTTTTTTATATGAATTTGGTATATAAATATTTCATTAGTCTTCTTTTGTTTTATGAAATAGCTTTTACCTGAAGTGTCCTTCTGAAATTTGTTCATGGTTAATGAATTCATCAAGTTTGAATCAATTGGGGCTTTTCAAAATCCAAAAATACCGTGGGGATCACATTTGTTCGGTTATAGATAGAGTTTATGCAAGGCGTCAAGGAATCACTGACGTTGTAGCTGTTATGATATTAGATCAATTTGTTGATCCAACAACGGTATACACTCCTAAAGATATAGTCGAAGACATGTTGAAATTACATGATGTTTCGCTGACATACATGCAGGCCTGACGAGCTAAAGAAAAGACAATAAAATTGTTGCGTGGAGATCCGGATGAATCATATGCTAAACTATCAGGCTTTTTCTGAATTAAAATTTTTATTTTACTTTATGTCTAATTGATATCAAAATGGAAATTAAGAGTGGAACTAAATTGATATGCATTTTAGCAAAGCAAAGGATTGTATCCAATTGGCATGCAGTTTGTATCCAGTTTGGTATCCATTGTGTATCCAATTGGCATGCAGTTTGTATCCAGTTTGGTATCCATTGTGTATCCAATTGGTATCCAGATTGTATCCAATTTTATATAGTGCTGTTTTATTATATGTAGTTATCAAATGGTAAGACTTAACTGGAGTTTGTATCCAATTGGTATCTAGTTTGTATCTAATTGGTATCCATTTTGTATCCAATTGATATATTGTTGTATTATAATATGTAGTTATCAAATTGTAAAAATAATTGTAACAATTGAAAAACTTTCAGGTTATCTATACATTTTGGAGCAGACCTATCACGATCCGAGCCTACACCCTGGACGTGGCCGGCACTCGAGAACCATTGCTGGTCCCCAAGCGAACCCTTATCCTGGCTGACTACAAGGGGAAGACTAACTCAAGCATACAAAAGCTTAAAAACTGAATAAAAAGAATATATTCAACTCGCCATAAAATAGGCAACTTAAGTCTTTAAAACATTTAACAAAATAAATGAACAGACTTCTGAAACTCTACTGTCTATCTAT
>JAJONR010004043.1:0-40993 GCA_029582245.1 Solanum etuberosum | reverse complement strand
TTACCTTAAAAGGACCACACAAATCAGAATGTACCAACTCCAGCAAATCAAGCTTTCTTGAAGGCGGATGACTCTGAAAAGAAACTCTCATCTGTTTACCTGCTAAGCAATGAACACATTTGTTCAACTTTGCTTGTTTCACTCTAGAAAGCAAATTCTTCTTAGCCAAATTGTTCATCCCCTTCTCGCTCATATGACTCAGTCTTCTATGCCATAACAATGATGAAGTATCATTCTCCACCAAATTTACTGAGCCTCTAAAAATGGAGCCCTGAAAAACGTACAAGTTAGACAACTTGTAACCACGGGCTATAACCATCGAACCTCTAGTAAGCTTCCACTGGCCAACACCAAGGGTATTAACATAACCCTCATCATCAAGGTATCCCACGGAAATCAAATTCAAGCGAACATCTGAAGCATGTTTGACATTATTGAGAACTAGTTTGGAACCATTATTACTTTCCAAAGAAACTGTCCCAATACCAAGAACTGCAACCTCATGATTATTATCCATTTTCAACATCCCAAAATTACCTGGAGTATAAGAAGAAAATAATTCCTTCCTGGGTGTGACATGAGAAGTAGCACCAGAATCCACATACCAGCTAGACTCATCGCGAACAAGATTGACGACATTTTCATCACAAGAAACAAGAAGATCATCATTAGCAGCAACATCAACACGATTTTCATTGTCACCTTCTTTATTTTGTTGTCTCAAATCTCCCTTGTACTTAAAACAATATTTATTGATATGCCCATTCTTGTAGCAATAGTCACATGTAACATTCTTGTATTTAGATTTTAACTTACCTTTACTTTTATCTCTGTCATTCTGACCTCTGAACTTGTTTCTCCCCTTATCTTCAGTAACCAAAACATCGTAGTGTGAAGTAGAAGAAGATGACCCTTGAGATCTTCTTCTTATCTCTTCATTCAAGACACCACTCTTAGCATATTCCATGGTCACAACACCACTAGGAGTAGAATTAGTCAAAGAAACTCAAAGAGTTTCAAAAGAGTCTGGCAGAGTATTAAGAAGCCATAGTCCCTGTATTTCTTCATAGAATTTTACATTCGTTCCAGATAGCTGGTCAAGAACACCCTGAAAATCATTAATATGATCTGAAATAGGAGTGCCCTCTTTATACCTGATATTCATCAATTGTTTCAATAGAAACAACTTATTGTTGCCAGTCTTCGAAGCATAAAGTGTCTCGAGCTTGTCCCACAAACTTCTTGCATGTGTCTCATTCACAATGTGATTTCTAACATTATCTTCAACCCATTGTCTAATATAGCCACAAACCTGCAAGTGCTCAAATTTTCATTCCTCATCTGTCATGGACTGGGGTTTATCAGAAGCGAACACAGGTAAATGCATCTTCTTGACAAATAGAAGATCTTTCATCTTGCCTCTCCTAGTATGATAGTTACTGTCATTCAAACAAACCATCTTGCTCATATTTACCCCCATCATTCAAATTAATAATGAACAATAACCTATGCTCTGATACCACTCTGTTGGGAAAGGCAAGGTATTAACAAGAATGTCCGATAGGATATCAATGGAATAATACCCAAGTTTAACTCTCCCTTTCAATTTGAACCAAGAGAAGACAAAACAAATCAAGCAATACAAAGAATGGACAGCAAGTATATCAACCAAACAAAACAACAAGATAAGAATAAGCAATCACACAAGACACAACGATTTATGTGGAAAACCCTTCGATGTGAAGAGTAAAAAACCACAGAACCAAAAGCTCCACTATAAACACCAAGAGTTACAAAATTGTTCTCCAAAATTGGCCACAAAACAAGCGCCAATCAACGAGCAACAACAAAACAAGATTGCACCAAAACTAGAGAATTAAAAGAGAGATTTCACCCAAAAATGAGCTACTGTTGACGCCCCAAAATCAGAATCTACAGAACTCCAAATCTGATTTCCACCGTTGAATTTCAAGAACCAGATACTGAGAACTCCTAGTTCTAATTTTAGCACGATCCAACGGTTAACGAAGTGGAAAATTCTATCTGAAGCAGACTGCCTGAGCAGAAAATTTTCTGAAGCAAAACGAGATTTTTCTCTCTTTCTCTCAATCTCTAAAACGGATTTCTCTTGATTTCTCTCTCTTGTATTTCTGAAAATAAGACCTAAATAAGTCTTATATATGGCACATAATATTAGGCTTATGGGCTAAAGTGGGCTGGTCGTAATAAGACTTTTATTTATCCACATAGGAAGGGAAAAAAGATCCTAAACCCAACAATAAGAACTTCTTTAAAAGACATGTTCTCATAACTGCAAAAATGCGTCAAGTAACAAATAAACTTAGTCGGAAAATTTTATTCTAAATTAATAACTATAATAAACTAAATATCTAAAGGGATGTGGAGGTGAACGACTATACTTCACCATCGTTCTTAGTTGTACCAAACCAAACAAAATAAAGGAAGCATGAACGCAAGTGTGATATATGAATGTGTAAAACGAACGCAAGTGTGAAATATGAATGTGTAAAACGTTAGTCAAAATATAACAACACATATGTGTATAAAAAAAGACGTGAAACTTTGAACGAGAAGGAATCGTTGGACACTATTGACGTGATGAGGGCCTCTAGACGCGGGCAAATAATGCAGTCGCTTCTCTGATTTGGACAGAGATGGAGTTATGTCACAACTCCAAGTGCGCTCCCAAGTGTACATGTGCAAAAAAAAAAAAGATAAAAATTAGCACAACCAGAAGCAAAATTAGTGAATCGTAGAGCGATACAAATACTTTACCATTTTTTGGAGTTAAGCAAATGTCCTAACTAATTCAATATGGTTAGTCATTCATGTTTTAGGTAGAAGAACTTACACCATGTGTAATGAAGTTGAAAGGTAATTAGCTACCCAACAAATCCACATTCCTATTATTATTATTTATTGATTTTTTTTCTTTTTTCTTTTTTGACTTACTAAATATGTAAATGTAGAGTACATCATAAAATAGTGCATCCTAACTCCTAACTAATCGAATACTTATAGGCTAGCCGACTTCACTCTTGTTCTTCATGGTCCGAAAAAAATGAAAATATGTAAGTAGATTAAATATTTTGTTCCCGATTTGAGCGGTTCATGGGATCGGGCAATCAACTTAAAATGACATCAACCAAACACAATGAAAGAAGTAAGGAAGGAATAGGTATGAATATAGACTCTTTGAAACCGAACTTTCTAGAGTTTTGACTAAGTATTTTTTCAGCAAATGACTAAAATGAATTTAGAAATAAGATATGACATGATTCAACAAATTTCGACGTATGAGGATAAACTTAAATTGTCTAATGCATACCTACTGGATAAAATGAAGCATCCAGTTATCTACCTTATTGATACATAGATGATAGTGAACTTCATGTGTTATTGCTCCAGGATACATCAAACTTGTTAAACTAGATAGGACATGACCTCAAAAATCAATTTAGCATATAAGTTTTAATGGCAGTTAACTCGTATTGGTGTAAGGAATTCAATCTCTTTTTCTACTTTACAAAAATATTTTGCTTATCAGGTGGGAGATGGAAGACAAAAGTATATATTGATCCTTTAATTCAGTTACTAGGTGGAGTTAAAGTAACTAAATCTGTCTAATTTGTAATAAGATGAGACATAGACTATGTACAAACTGAAATTTCCATAATTTTCAGCAAAGTAAATGGTGCACTTTAGTCTAAAAGGGAAAATGAGGCAATCTCTTGATGAAATTGTCCATATTCTATCCTATATCCAGATGTCTAAGCCATCAATATGCTCATTTTAATATCTAAGAGAAGCGTCGTGAAAGCATCATTGGACAGCCAACAAAAGCCATTACTAACTAAGATACACCAAGTAGACAGAGTAAGGAAAAAATTCTATTGATTGTGAGCTATTTCACATGTTTCGAACAAAATTAAAATTTTCCTCATTACTGACTTTTAAAACCATCAATCCAAAACAAAAAAAGGGCGGAGAATCGAGCAACAGATTTAGTCGTTTAGAAAACTGATTCATATTTAGAAAAATCTGGTATATTCAGAGCGAAACAACACCAAAAAGTAACATGCTACGATTTAAGGACTAAACAGGGCAAATGCTTACTATTCCCAGAATCTGATTAATCGAAGGAGAGGCTTTTAATATTCAAATGTTCATCAAACCACTTCAAAAAGGCATTTAACATACAGATTTGTGGACAACAATCACATCCCAAACTATTTAACTCAAAGATTTTTTAGCTAGAAAGAGTGAACACAACAAACTACAACTAGTAAATTGGCATAATTAACAAATTTGACATGACTCGAATGGTCTTAACTATCTATGTCTAGACTAACATAATTTAGACGAGGCATGTTCCTATTTTAACTATAACATGATGAATCTATCATTTGAATAATTGGTTAACTGGAAGCTTTAGACTTGATCATTCAAACAAATCCTACATTCGTCTTAATGTTTCAAAGAAAATCAATGAAAGAGAAAGTAGAGAAAAAGACGTAAAGATATCAAAGGGTTTGATTTTTGAATTTGACAAGACCCTTGGCCTTTTCATATTAGACCCGTTCGGCGGTGACATCTAACGTCACCGAACGTGTTCGGAAAATCACCAATACGAGCTCAAGTTCGCCAAACATGCCTAAACAAACACCAAACCAAAAGGCTGATTTGGTGGACCCGATGGAGTCCGCATAGTGAACTTCAGCGAATCGCCTTTTGGAGTTCTGATCTCCAATCTTGAAAGTACACATTTCCACCTATTAAATCTCAAAAGGCGGACAAGAATGAGTCCGCACAATGCCTTTGGTGTATCACCATTTTGGGCTTGGAATCACCTATGCTTCCCTTTTCAACGTTTGAACTTCTTCTCAACCTGCTCTTACAACTCACGTTACGTGAAAGGAATAAAAACAAAACTAAAGACTTGGGTGGACTCCCAAGAAACACCATATTTAACATCGTGGCATGACATAGTTCTCAATTTCTCAACATTCATTCTTGGGATCGGGGACGGTGTCATTAGGTAACATTCCCTTTTGCCTTGGATTGATATGAATGGAAATTTGGCACAGTTGAGTCTCCAGGTGCTTGATAGATACCGAATGAGAATTCACCATTTGAGATAAAGTGGAGAAGTCATTCTTCAATTCCTTCAACACTTTGTCAGACCCTTTAACCTTGTTGAATATCCTTGTATGCATTTCTTCACTTGGCTTCCTTCTGGCCCAGCTGGGTCCTTTGGACGTGGATGGTCATGGGGAGGCACATACCTACCTTTGTCAATCTCACTATCTCTCCAATTTCCACCTTGCCAATCTTTCCAACCACTATCTCTATCCTTGTTCCAACATTGGTTCCCACATTATCGTTGATAATTGGTGTGTCACGACCCAAGGTAGACCCTAGGTGTAACATGGTGTATAGAACCCTGAAAGGCCCTACAAAAGCCACTTAGCATACATCATACATGATAATAGAAATTCAAGAGAATTTGAAAGATAATTTCAAAGCATAAGAGTTTTATAAATTGACGCAAAAGTTTAACAATTTCTCAAAGCCATCTAGTATAAAAGAGTGATCGGGACGTAACTCGTACATCAAGTTCAAAACCAAAATGTAAAGACCATATGAAATAAAGGGTTGGTCCTCAGAACATGAGGACTCACCAATCTTCAATATCTACTAGGTCATCCCCAGCCATGGAGATGTGAATCTGGAACGTCGGACCCTACATTTGGAAGAATGTAAGCAAGAGTAAGCGTTAGTACAAAAATGTACCAAGTATGATAACAATGCATAAAAATATTGAAATCATGCTAAAACGGAACCTTTTCATGACATACAATGACCAAGCTAGCACATGATATAAAAGAGTTAGAAAACATGTCATAAAAACATGGTCAATGCAAGCTAATATCTTTAAACATTCATGAGATATTTCTTGAAGTAGCCTGATTCATTAGTGTGGGAGATTTACCTTTAACCGACATGTAAGACCATGTGAGCTATTAACATGGAATCTGGTGTATACCCCACACCGGAAAGAAGTGTTCTCACTTGCCAAGGTAAGAACTATGAGCTTCTAGCTTACGTGGATCCACTAGCTAATGTCTATCTGGATAACCTATGTTCATACATTGATTATGGGACATGGGTAATCGTCACTTGTCCACTCGGTGCTAAACATAACACCCACGGAATATTCATTATTCTTAACTTTTCTTAACATTCATGAGACATGGGTAATCACCTGTTTTCTTTGCATTAGAGGGCATGGGTAATCACCGCTTGCCTCCTCATTAGAATAACTCCTTAACTTTGATTTATTATAAGTGAGAAGACCTTTCATCCTTTATGTGAGAAATCCTTTCATGATAATCAACCCACAACAACATCATTTATGATTCACTCTCAAAGCAATTTATATCATATTTCATTAATTTCAAAAGAACATGCATATCTCCATAATTCACCTTTGATAGCTCAAACCCTACTTTCAATCATCAAAATCTACAAAACATAGGTTAAACATGGTTTCGTGGGAAATCATCTTAAAATTATGGAATTATCTCAATTCATGCATAATAGATCATAAAAAAAATCAAATAATTTAACACTAAAAGAAATCCATGACATAGAAGAAAACCTTAACTTTAATTGGATATTTCTAACTTCAAAATTGGGGAATTTAGGAACTCTATAAAGGAAAGGGCTCCAAAGATAAAGACTATCATACCTTAATGCCGAAGCTTGACTTCAATGGAGGAA
Source organism: Solanum etuberosum (assembly GCA_029582245.1). Lineage (NCBI taxonomy): Eukaryota > Viridiplantae > Streptophyta > Magnoliopsida > Solanales > Solanaceae > Solanum > Solanum etuberosum. Next base: position 34,189 of record JAJONR010004043.1, on the reverse strand, counting down.
TTGGAGACTTGACTTGAAACCCTAGCCTTCTTCTTCAAGCTTCTAGAGAGAGAAATATTTGAGAGGCTAACTTGTTCTTCCTTTGAGAATTCGAGAGAATGAATTGATTTGGAGGATTTTGGGGTGAAAAACGTTTGTATAGGGCTTCTAATAGAGGGTAAAACGACATAGTATTAGACTAGAATAATTAGCAAAGGACCTAAAAGCTTCGGTCCTCCTTAAAAAACCTACCAAACTCACCTACGGCCCGACCTACGGTCCGTTGGTCAAACCACGGAATGTACTGGTTGATCATCGACCAGTTCAGAGACTCTCACTTTTGGGCTCCCAAAGACGGACCCATGTACGGTCCGTAGGTTCACCTATGGTCCGTACATGCTCAGTCGTGGGTCTCCACTTTTGATTCTAAAATCTCTCTAAGTTCGGGACTCACCTACGAGACCTACTTACAACTCGTGTATTAGACAACAGACCTTCCTGGTGAACCGTTGGAAAGTTGTCACGACCCAGGGGTACCCCCTTGATGTAACATGGCGTATAGAACCCCGAAGGACTCCATACAAGCCACTTAGCTCTCATAACATAAGAAATAGAACAATAAGATTAAAACAATAGTCCAAGGCTAAATCATTTTATAATAGTAAAGCCGAATTCTAAACTCATGTCCCATCATAGCCATCTAATACAATAGAATGAAATTGGGTCTAGCCCATACATCATGTCCAAAAGTGAAATACAAGAAAGAAACTAAAACAATAACTCTGTCCTCGAACCATGAGGACTCACCAAAGCTCGGGAATATCTCAAGTTAAACTCTAGAAACCTGACTGTCGGACCCTACATTAGGGAAAAATATAGGCAAGAGTATGCGTTAATAAAAAACAATGTACCAAGTATGATAGACATGCATAAAACTTTTAAAACATGCTAAAAGGGACATTTCACTTTGATAAACACTCAACTACACCTCATCCAATACTAGGTGTAGGCGATCTTAATCTAGTATAAAACCCAACGAAGAGTTGGAGTCAAACCCACAGGGAGCGGTACAAGTTCGAGTTCAGTTACGAAGTTACAAATATGATCTAATTGGTGGTAGGAATAGAAATTATTGAAAACATTTGACTAAATTGAAAGGGGTGAAAACAAATGTCAGATGGGGGGATTGATTTGTTAATTACCAACTAAAACAAATACGAAAACAGGGGAATCAACAAGATAGAGAGGAATTCTCAGGATGTGATCAATTATAGGCTACTTTCGCTATATGGGTAATTGAGATTTACTATTTTTTTCTAAAACTCAGTGGGTAGGCTAGACAATAGATGCAATAGCTTTCTCTCGAACAACTATCATGATTCAAGTGAGTTCTCTCGAACCTCGACAAGCTTAACAATAAAAACAACACAAAATATTAATTTATCTACTCTCTCGAGCTAGATAGGTAGAATTGAGTTTAGGATTCACTCTCTCGAGCTGAACCCACATCAACCCAATAACTACAATCATTAATCTAAAACCTTGGTTCCAAAACATCTTTCTCAAGCAAGCCCAGAACTCTAAATTAGAATTGCATTTGCAACTACAATTCATAAATTCATACATAGCTAACGATTAAACCCACTTCATTTAAGCATTTAAATCAGTAAATAACAATACTCATAAGCTAATTAAGCCAATAATCACATGATCACACACCAAGAATTGAGATTTTAGCTACATATCATAAAAATAGAGAAACAATTACCAACTATATTAGCCATGATCTGGGTAAAAGTTTCCAAGTCTCTACAATGCTCTAAATTGAATTAGGTAAAAAACCCAATTGCAATTTCTCTAAATTAAGTCTCAAAAGCTTCAAAGTCTACAATGGAACTCAAATTCTCAAACTTCTGGAATAAGAACTCATGACTCTTCTTTTTAAATTTCAATTTATAGTTTCCAGATTTTGGCCTTCAGGGCCATTAGGCGAAGTAAGTCTCGCCTCGCCAACCCAGTCGGTGATCCGCCCTTCGCTCCAATCCATCACCCGTTTGCATTGGCCATTAGTCCTCAGGGTTCTGTGACTTTAGGCGATCAAGGTTGATGTCTCCGAGTCAGTCAGTGATCCACCGACTTTCCATCTCTGTCGCCAAGTAGGTTGTTCCCCATGGCTGGTATGCTGTAACTTTAGGTGAGCTAAAGAGCCACTCGGCGGTGCGCCGAGTGGTCTTGGCGATCATCAGGATTGTCTTCCTTCAACTTCTTCAGCTTTTTAGCTCCTTTTTGCCCGTTAATGTCCTTGCCTTGCTCCTTAGCCTTCATTGCTGCAAATCAACACTTTAACATCCGTTTAGAGCATAAATTAGGCATTTGAGGACACTTAAACTATGAAAACAAAGCCCTTAATGAGTCGAAATATCAGACTCATCACACTTTATGACATGCAATTGACCAAGCTAAACATGATATAAAAGCTTTATAAAACATAATTCAAAAAATCATGGTCAATGTAAGCAAACTTCATCTTTGAAACCTTTGAACTCATGTGAGATACTTCTTGAAGTAACCTTAGTTCATTACTACTTATGGAGAATTAGCCTTAACCAACATTGAGACCATGTGAGCTATAACATGATCCCCCGGTGTCTCCCACACCGAAAAAGGTTGTTCTAATTGCCTAAGGTAGAACCATGAACATCTAGCTTAAGTGGATCCACTAGCTAATCAACCTATCGGGGCACATAGTTTATCGGATAATGAGATTGTTACTAGAAACCCGACATCTACTATGGGGGAGCTTCCATCTCATGAGAATACTTTGGAAACCCAGTCTCTACTATGGGAGAGCTTTGATCTCACTTTCAATATCCACTTGGTGCTAAGCATAAATTCCCATGTAATAGTCATTTCTTACTTGTCTTCATTACTCAAGAAAAGGTGCCCTTGGACAACAAATCCAAACTAGTTCATTAGGATAGCTCTTACAATTGATTCAATTAGGTGAGAAAGCCTTTCAACCTAAGAATCCTTTCTATGTGAAAAAACCTTTCACATCATGCTAGTTATGTGTTTATGATAATGTCCTTTCAACAACACAACGACAACATCAGCATTGGTACTTTTACTCTCAAAGCACCCTTAAAACATTTGCATAAGTCCATAATTTACCTCTTGAGGTCAAAACCCACTTTCAATCATAAACTCTTAGAAAATATGGGTTAGATATGAATTTCATCATAAATACATGTAAATCTTGTAATACATGCTCAATTTCATAAAACTCTTCCTTGAAGATCAAAATCCCACAACATATAGTTCATAACTTGAAAACATAGGGATCACATGGGTTCATGGGGGAATTCATCATAAAAGCATTGCAATTCATCAATTCATGCAGAGAAGATAATAACTCAATCATTTAAATAAATAATGAAAGGAACCCATGCTAATTGAAGAAAAGCCTAACTCTATTGGGGAATTCTACCATTTGAAATAGATGAATTTGGGAACTCCATGGATGAAAGGAATCCATGGATGAAAACTATCATACCTTGAGTCCAAATGCTAGCCTTCAATGGAGGAATTTGAAACTTAGCTTGAAACCCTAGGTGAATCCTTCTTATTCTTCTTCAAGTTCTAGAGAGAGAATTATTTGGAGAGGAATTGGTTTCTTTTTGGGAATTTCGGAAGAATGAAGTAAATGGGTGAATTTAGAGGTTAAAAGGCTTTTATAGGGGTCCTAACCTTAGCCAAAACAACATAGTATTGAAAATAATTAATTAGGAAAAGACCCAACTAACCCTGAAATAATAACTGTCAGCTGCCACCGTTGGACCCAGTCAACGGACCGTGGTTTGACCTACGGTCCATCTTGGTGGACTGTCGATGGACTTCTGGTGCTTCATTTTTGGCCATCGAACCATGGACCCTGACCACGGACCGTGGTCTGACCTACGGTTCGTAGGTCGAGCTGTGGTCCTGGACCTCAAATCACATTACTAGGCTGCCCAACCACGAACCGCTCCTACGCTTGTGGTCCCATCCACGGTCCGTGGGTAGCCCTTGTGGCTGGCACCTGCAATTTCCCAATAATCTTGTTTATTCCCTTTTTCGGATACTGGGTGTTATAATATCTCCCCCTTAGGACCATTCGTCCTCGAATGAGATTTAAACTGGTTCGAAAATCTTAGGAGAGGAACAAACAACCCAACCTAACAATGCAATGCATGAAACCAAGGAGGAATTATCGACTCCAAGCTAGGACGTTCTCAAAACATCATAAGTGAGGTTAAACTAACTCTAGCAACCCATCATGCATCCAATGCACATAAATAAGGAGGAAACATCAACTCCAAGCTAAACAAACTCAAATGCATCAAAAGGAAGTAGGAACTACATGTAACAACCGAATATGCATGAAGTCTCAAAATTTGTCATGTTCAAGGAGGAACTACCTTCCAAGATAAAAGCATGCTCAGCACAATCTCATGGAGCCTCTATGCAATTTACTCTCAAAAAGCATATCTAAAGCATGTTTATCAATTCAACTCATGAAGTCTATAGGCAACTCATACTCAATGCACAACAACATGAGGAAAATCAAGCTTGTAAACTCATTTTCTTTCAAACCATAAGTTTTCATGAACATGCATCACATAAGGAAATCATGGAAACACAAAGGTCAAACCAAGAGGAACTCATTAACTCAAGCTAGAGTAGGAGTAGAAGGAAAAATATGAGGATATCGGGACATCATATCGGCCTCGGCCTCCCAAGTAGCACCCTCAACTAACTGATTCCTCCAAAAAACTTTCACGGAAGCAACTTCTTTGTTTCGCTTGCCGGTCTAAAATCTCAACCAGAACTTCCTCATAAGAAAGACTCTAATCAACTCCCAACCCTTCTAAGGAAACTATGGATGTCGGATCACCAACGCATTTCTTCAACATAGAGACATGGAAAACCGGATGCACCGTTGCCAACTCATTTGGCAATTCTAGCTCATAAGCAACCTTACCAACACGCCTCAAAATCTGATATGGGCCTATATATCGGGGACTAAGCTTCCCTTTCTTACCAAACCTCATGACACCCTTCATGGGAGATATTTTCAAGTAAACCCAATCATGAACATCAAACTCAAGATCCCTTCTCCTAACATCGGCATATGACTTTTGTTGACATTGAGCCATTTTCAAGCTTTCTCTAATAAGTCAAACTTTCTCTATGACCTCATATACCAATTCGGCACTTATTAGGGCAACTTCACCCCCCTCAAACCAACCGATAGGAGATTTACACCTCCTTCCATATAGTGCCTCAAATGGAGCCATATTAATATTCAAGTGATAGCTATTATTATAGGCAAACTTAATCAATCACAAATGGTCATCCCAATTACGCTTAAAATAAATCACACAAGCTCTCAACATATCTTCTAAAATCTGAATAGTACGCTCTGCTTGTCCATCGGTTTGGGGATGAAAAGTCGTGCTAATCTTAACCATAGTGCTAAGACCCTTTTGGAATGACTTCCAAAACTGAGATGTGAATTTTGTACCACGATCGGAAATAATGGACAAAGGCACTCCATGCAACCTTACCATTTCTCTCAAGTATAACTTGGCATAGTCCTCCGGTGAATAAGAATCCTTGATGGGAAGGAAATGAGGCGATTTCGTCATCCGATCTACTATCACCCAAATAGAGTCATGTTGTCGTCGAGTGCGAGGCACACCAACAATAAAGTGCATATTCAAGTCTTCCCACTTCCAAGTAGGAATGCTAATATCATGGGATAAACCTCCCGGTTTCTGATGCTCAACCTTAACTTGTTGGCAATTTGGACACTTAGCCACAAATCCCGCAAAGTCCTTCTTCATCCCATTCCACCAATAGACTTCCCGCATATCACAGTCCATCATGGTGGCTCCCGGATGAATGGAATACCGCAAACTATGGGCTTCTGTCAAAATTTGTTCCCTCAAGTCCTCCACATTTGGAACACATAAACGACCTTGTTATCTAAGTACCCCATATACCCCTTGGGAGGAAGCCTCAACTGATTTCTTAAGCACTGCTTCTTTTAATTCTACCAACATTGGTTCAAGACGTTGTTTAGCTTTCACATCCACTACAAAAGACGATTCAGACCCATTGCAAACCATAACACCACCCTTGGTGGAGTCCACCAATTGCACACCTAATCGGGCCAACCTATGAACATCTCAGACCAACTCTTTCTTTTCTTCTTCAATATGAGAAACACTACCCATAGACAACCGACTAAGAGCATCTGCTACCACATTAGCTTTACCGGGGTTATAAAGAACACTTATGTACTAATATTTCAATAACTCAAACCACCTTTTTTGGCGAAAGATCAAATTATTTTGATTAAACACATATTGCAAGCTCTTGTGGTCGGTAAACACATCTACATGCACCCCATACAAATAACGCCTCTAAATCTTTAAGGCAAAAACGACCGCCGCTAATTCAAGGTCATGGGTAGGATAATTCTTCTCATGAACTTTAAGTTGCCTTGAGGCATAGGCAATCACTTTTCCATTTTCCATAAGCACACACCCTAACCCAATTCTTGAAGCATCACAATAAACCACAAAACCATTTGTCCCTTCCGATAAAGTCAACACCAGAGCGGAAGTAAGTTTATCTTTGAACTCTTGGAAACTCTTTTCACATAATTGGGACCATATGAATTTAGCCTTCTTTTGAGTCAAAGCCGTCAAAGGAAAGGAACTAGAAGAAAACCACTCAACAAGCCTTCTATAATAACCAACCAAACCGAAGAAACTTCTAATATCCGAAGGAGTTAGAGGTCTAGGCCAACTCTTGACCGCATCCGTATTCTTAGGATCTACCTCAATACCCTTACTTGAGATAATATAACCAAGGAAAGTTATGGATCTCAACCAAAATTCACATTTGCTAAACTTTGCAAAAAGTTGTTGGTCCTTAAGAATTTGTAACACGATCCTCAAATGATCAATATGCTCAGCCTCACTCCTTAAGTAGATCAAAATATCATCAATTAATACAATCACAAACATGTCAAGGTATTGTCTAAACACCCTATTCATCAAATCCATGAACACCGCCGGAGCATTAGTCAACCCAAACGACATCACCAAAAACTCATAATGACCATACAGAGTTCGAAAAGCCATTTTTGGAATGTCATCTTCTCTCACCCTCAATTGGTGATAACCGGATCGAAGATCAATCTTAGAGAAATAACTTGCCCCTTGAAGTTGGTCAAACAAATCATCTATCCTCGGAAGCGGATACTTGTTCTTAATAGTCACCTTGTTCAAGTGACGATAGTCGATGCACATACGAAGAGAACCATCCTTCTTTCTAACGAACAAAACTGGAGCACCCCGTGGAGAGATAGTCGGTCGGATGAAGCCCTTATCTAACAAGTCTTTCAACTGTTCTTTCAACTCCTTAAGTTCTGCCGGAGCCATACAGTAAGAAAGAATAAAGATAGGTTGCTTATCTGGAAGAAGGTCGATACCTAACTCTGATCCCCGCTCGGGAGGAATACTGGGTAATTCATCTTGAAACACCTCTGGAAACTCATTTATAATGGGGACCGACTCAAGAGAAGGGGTTTCTGAATCTACATCCCTCACCCTTACTAGATGGTAAAAGCAAACCTTAGAAATCATCTTTCTAGCTTTAAGATAAGAAACAAACTAACCCTTAGGCATAAAATTTCCCCCCTTCCACTCTAAGATAGGCTCATTTGGAAACTGAAACTTGACTACACGAGTTCTAAAATCAATAGAAGCATAACATGAGTGCAACAAATCCATACCCAAGATAACATCAAAATCTAACATATCAAGCTCTACCAAGTCAACAAAAGTAACTCTATGGGACAAGGAAACGAGACACTTTCTATAGACCCTTTCAGCCACAATAGAATCACCATTAGGAGTAGAGACAAAAAAGGTTCTAACAAACATCAGGGAGCACATCAAATCTCATTGCTACATATGGCATCACAAAAGACAAAGTAGAACCGGGATCAAGTAAAGCATACACATCTAGTTGAAAAACTTTCAACGTACTGATAACCACATCGGGATAACTCTCTCTCTCCATGAGTCTGAAGTGCATAGAAGTGGTTTTGCTTAGGAGCATTGGAACCCACACCACTAGTAGTATCTTGCTTGCCCTCTCTCTCTTTAGCTGTATGCATCGGGCAATCCCTCATTTTGTGACCACTTTTCCACAACCATCCGTGCCGGCTAGGCACTTACCATCGTGCTTCTTTCCACACTTAGTACAATTTGACCTAGGCATTGAAGATCCACTACCATTACCTCCTTCTATCTTAGGGTTAGACACCCTATGTTGGTTGAACTTTGGAGGAGCACTAGAAGAATCTCGGCCGGAAAACTTTTGTCAAAAGCCAGGATGACCTTATCCATCGGACCTTGCATGATAGAAATTACCATTACCGATCTTAGCCCTTTTTACCTTTCTAGAGTTTTCCTTAAATTTTCCTCCTTAATTTGTTGTGCATGCACCATGAGACGAGATATGTCCGTGTCATGAATGATCATGGCGGTTCGGCACTCTTTAACTACCATTTTGGACACCCCCGAAACGAACTTGCTCATTCTAGTCCTTGAATCCGCAACCATTATTGGAGCATATTTTTACAACTTAGTGAACTTTAAAACATACTCCCTCACACTCATATTCCCTTGGTGGAGATTAATGAACTCAAGCACCTTGGCTTCCCTCATCTCTAGGGAAAAGAACCTATCAAGAAAAGCGGCTTTGAACTTTTCCCAATCTAGAGGACCCGCATCTTCCGGTCTCCCTTCCTTCCATTGATTATACAATATTTGAGCCACTCCCTTTAGTAAATAAGTTCCCAACTCCGATTTTTCTACCGGTGTAACTCCCATGATCATCAAAATCTTATAGACCTCATCAATAAATTCTTGAGTATCTTCCTCAACTTTAGAACCATGAAACTCCGGAGGATTCATCCTTGTGAAGTCCCTTACTCTTGAAGCCACCGAATTTACACTTGGGTTCAGGGGAACCGCAACCTCCCTATTCTTGGGCCGTCACCGCTTGAGCCAACATTTGAAAAGCAGCCCTAAACTCCGCATTCAATACTTGTTCGGCCAAAGGATCGACCGGAACTTGAGGAGCTTGGGTAGGAACTTGTTGTTCCTCATTCTCCCGCACATTCCTTCTAGCATAAGCTCTTCGGGTAGCCATATCCTGAAGAGCATAAGATAAGGATTAGGAGAGAGACTTTATAGAGTTAAACTCTATCGCATGACTTAAGAGTAATGAAAGAAGTGGAGTTTCCTACTCATCTTGTAGCCTCTCATTCATAAATGTGGCGCGCTTCACACTTATGAACAAGACTCTACTAGGCGTGGCTTATGAGACATCCTAGGACCATTCTAAACCTTGTGCTCTGATTACCAAGTTTGTCACGACCCAGGGGTACCCCTAGATGTAACATGGCGTATAGAACCCCGAAGGACTCCAGACAAGCCACTTAGCTCTCATAACATAAGAAATAAAACAATAAGAGTAAAACAATAGTCCAAGTCTGAATAATTTTATTAAAGTAAAGCGGAAGTCTAAACTCATGTCTCATCATAGACATCTAATAAAATAGAATGAAATTGGGCCTAGCCCATACATCATGTCAAAAAGTGAAATACAAGAAAGAAACTAAAACAATAACTCCGTCCTCGAACCATGAGGACTCACCAAAGCTCGGGAATATTTCAAGTCAACCTCTAGCCATGAAAACCTGAAACCTGATTGTCGGACCCTACATTTGGTAAAAATATAGGCAAGGGTATGCGTTAGTACAAAACAATGTACCAAGTATGATAGCGATGCATAAAACATTTAAAACATGCTAAAAGGGACATTTCACTTCATGACATGCAATTGATCAAGCTAAACATGATATAAAAGCTTTATAAAACATAATTCATAAAATCATGGTCAATGCAAGCTAACTTCATCTTTGAAACCTTTGAACTCATGTGAGATACTTCTTGAAGTAACCTTAGTTCATTATTACTTGTGAGGAATTAACCTTAACCGACATTAAGACCATGTGAGCTATAACATGATCCCCCGGTGTCTCCCACACCGAAAAGGGTTGTTCTACTTGCCTAAGGTAGAACCATGAACATCTAACTTAAGTGGATCTACTAGCTAATCAACCTATGGGGGCACATAGCTTATGGGATAAGGAGTATGTTACTAGAAACCCGGCCTGTACTACGGGGGAGCTTCCATCTCATGATATTACTTTGGTAACCCGACCTCTACTATGGGAGAACTTCCATCTCACTTTCAATATCCACTCGGTGCTAAGCATAAATTCCCACGGAATAGTCATTTCTTACTTGACTTCATTACTCATGAAAAGGTGCCCTGGACAACCAATCTAAACTAGTTCATTAGGATAGCTCTTATTCTTGATTCAATTAGGTGAGAAAGCCTTTCAACCTAAGAATTCTTTCTATGTGAGAATACCTTTCACATCATGCTAGTTATGTGTTTATGAGAATGTCCTTTCAAAAACACAACAACAACATCATCATTGGTACTTTACTCTTAAAGCACCCTTAAAAAATTTGCATAAATCTCATACACAATGCATAAGTCCATAATTTACCTCTTGAGGTCAAAATCCACTTTCAATCACAAACTCTTAGAAAACATGGGTTAGATATGGATTTTCATCATAGATACATGTAAAGCTTGTAATACATGCTCAATTTGATAACACTCTTCCTTGAAGATCAAAATTCCACAACATATAGTTCATAACTTGAAAACATAGGGATCACATGGGTTCATGGGGTAATTCATCATAAAAGCATTGCAATTCATCAATTCATGCATAGAAGATCAGAACTCAATCATTTAAATCAATAATGAAAGGATCCCATGCTAATTGAAGAAAACCCTAACTCAATTGGAGAATTCTACCTTTTTTAATAGAGGAATTAGGGAACTCCATGGATGAAAGGAATTCATGGATGAAAACTATCATACCTTGAGTCCAAATGCTAGCCTTCAATGGAGGAATTTGAAACTTAGCTTGAAACCCTAGGTGAATCCTTCTTCTTCCACTTCAAGCTCTACAGAGAGAATTATTTGGCGAGGAATTGGTTTCTTTTGGGAATTTTGGAAGAATGAAGTAAATGGGTGAATTTTGGGGTTAAAAGGCTTTTATAGGGGTCCTAACCGTAGCCAAAACGACATAGTATTGAAACTAATTATTAGGAAAATACCCAACTAACCCTGAAATAATAACTGTCAGCTGCCACTGACGGACCCAGTCGACGGACTGTGGTCTGACCTACGGTCCGTCCTGGTGGACCGTCGATGGACTTCTGGGGCTTGATTTTTGGCCATCGAACCATGGACCCTGACCATGAACCTTGGTCTCACCTACGGTCCGTTGGTCGAGTCATGGTCCTGGACCTCAAATAACATTACTAGGCTGCCCAACCACAGACCGCTCCTACATTCCGTCCTCCCATCCACGAGCCGTGGGTGGCCCTCATGGCTGGCACCTGCAATTTCCTAAAAATCTGGTTTATTCCCTTGTTCGGATATAGGGTGTTAGAAAAGTACTGGAAATTACAAATTTTAGGAGCCTGGACTGGCCAACCACGAGCCAACCTATGAACTGTGTGTTAGTCCACGGGCCGTGGGTGTCTTCGTCAGTACTAACACCAGATCCTGCAAAAGCTGCAAATTCTACCCTTTTTGAATCCGAGGTGTTACATTATCCCCCCCTTGGGAGCATTCGTCCTCGAATGAGATTCAAGACATCATAAGGAGGGTAGAAACTTAATCTAACAGCCCAACATTAATGGAGTTACATAAATGCACATATTCGAGGAGGAAACATTAACTCCAAGCTAAAGCATGTTCAAAACATCATATCATGAAGTCTATATGCAACTTATACTCAAATGCACATGATCATGAAGAAATCAATCAAGTTATATTGGCCTCGGCCTCCCAAGTAGCACCCTCAACTAACTGATTCCTCCATAGATCTTTTACGGATGCAACTCCTTTGTTTCTCAACTTCTTGACTTGTCATACTAAAATCTCTACCGGAACTTCCACATAAGAAAGATTCTCCTTAATTTCCAAACCTTCCAAGGGATCTATATATGTCGGATCTCCAACACATTTTTTCAACAAGGAGACATGGAAAACCAAATGCACTAATGCCAAATCATTAGGAAAATCAAGTTCATAAACGACCTTACCAATTCACCTCAAAATATGATATGGGCCCACATAACAAGGACTAAGCTTCCCTTTCTTACCAAACCTCATTACACCCTTCATGGGTGAACTTTTTAAGTAGACCCAATCATATACCTCAAATTCAAGATCTTTTCTTCTAACATTGGCATACGACTTTTGTCGACTTTGAGCCATTTTCAACCTTTCTCTAATAAGCCAAACTTTCTCCATAGCCTCATGTACAAATTCGGGACCTATCAAGGCAACTTCACCCACCTCAAACCATTCTATAAGAGATCTACACCTCCTACAATATAGAGCCTCAAATGGAGCCATACCAATGCTTGAATGATAGCTATTATTGTATGCAAACTCAATCAAAGGCAAGTGATCATCCCAATTACCTTTGAAATAAATTATACATGCACTCAAAATATCTTCCAAAGTTTGGAGAGTACGCTCCGCTTGCCCATCAGTTTGTCAATGAAAGGTCGTACTAAGCATAACATGAGTACAAGACCCTTTTGAAAAGATTTCAAAAACTGAGAAGTGAATTGGGTACCACGATCGGAGATAATGGATAAGGGAACTCCATGAAACTTAACCATTTCTCTTAAGTACAACTTGGCATATTCCTCCGCCGTATAAGAAACCTTGACAGGAATGAAATGAGCCGATTTCGTCATTCGATCGATAATAACCCAAATCGAGTCATGTTGTTGTTAGGTGCGTGGTAAACCAACAATGAAGTTCATATTCAAATCTTTACACTTCCAAGTAGGAATGCTAATATCTTGAGATAACCCTCCTGACTTTTGGTGCTCAACCTTCACTTGTAGAAAATTAGGACACTTAGCCACAAATTCTGGAATATCCTTGTTCATCCCATTCGACCAATAGACCTCCCACAAGTCACGATACATCTTGGTGTCTCTCGGGTGAATGGAATATCAAGAACTATGGGCTTCTGACAAGATCTACTCTCTCAAATCATCTACATTGGGAACACACAAACGACCTTGATATCGAAACACACCATATCCCTTGGAGAAAGCCTCTACAGACTTTTTAAGCACCGCATCCTTCAATTTGACTAAAGTTGGATCGAGACCTTACTAAGCTTTCACATCTGCCGCAAAAGATGATTCTGAACCATCATGAACCATAACACCACCTCTGGTTAATAAAACTAACCGAACACCTAGTCGGGTCAATCTATGAACATCTCGAACAAACTCCTTTTTTTTCATCCTTAATATGAGAAACACTTCCCATCGATATCCAACTAAGAGCATCCGCCACCACATTTGCTTTATCGAGGTGATAGAGAACACTCATGTCATAATCCTTTCGTAACTCAAGCCACTTTCTCTGGAGAAGATTTGGTGTTTCTACTTAAACACATATTGCAAACTCTTGTGGTCTTTAAATCTACATGAACACCATACAAATAATGCCTCCAAATCTTAAGAGCAAACACAACCGCCTCTAGTTCAAGTTCATGGGTAGGATAATTCTTCTCATGAATCTTAAGTTGCCTTGAGGCATAGGCATTGACTTTCCCATTTTGCATACGGATGCTACCTAACCCAATTATTGAAGCATCACAATAAACAACAAAACCATCAGTTCCTTCCAGTAAAGTCAACACCGGAGCAGAAGTAAGTCTATCTTTCAATTCTTGAAAACTCTTCTTGCATGCTTCCGACCATATGAATTTAACCTTCTTATGGGTCAATGTCGTCAATGGAGAGGGAATCGATGAAAACCCTTTAACAAAGCTTCTATAGTAACCAGCCAAACCCAAGAAACTTCTAATATTTGAAGGGGATAGAGGTCTAGGACAACTCTTAACCGCATCCGTCTTCTTAGGATCTACCTCAATACCCTTACCGAAAAAAATGTGACCAAGAAAGCTACAGACCTTAACCAAAACTCGCATTTTCTAAACTTTGCAAAGAGTTGTTGGTACTTGAAGACTTGCAACATAATCCTTAAATGATTGGTATGCTCGTCTTTACTCCTCGAATAGATCAATATATTATCAATGAACACAATCACAAATATATCAAGGTATTGTCTAAACATCCTATCAATCGAATCGATAAATGTGGCCGGACCATTAGTCAAGCCAAACAACATTACAAAAAACTCATAATCACTATACCGAGTTCGAAAATCTATCTTCGGAATGTCATCTTCCTTCACCCTCACTTGGTGATAACCCAACCTGAGGTCAATCTTATAGAAGTAGCGTTCTCCTTAAAGTTGATCAAACAAATTATCTATCCTTGTAAGAGGATATTTGGTCTTAACGGTAACCTTGTTCAATTGCCGATAGTCAATATACCTACAGAGTGAACCATCTTTCTTTCTAACAAACAACACTGGAGCACCCCATGGAGATATACTCGGTCGGATGAAACCCTAATCCAACAAATCTTTCAATTTCTCCTTTAATGCCTTAAGATCTGCTGGAGACATACGATAAGGAGGAATAGAAATAGGTTGTGTATCTGGAAGAAGGACAATACCGAAGTCTATTTCCCTTTCAGGAAGAACACCTAGTAAATAATCGGGAAACACTTCCAGAAACTCATTAACAATGGGGACCCACTCAAAAGTAGGGGTCTCATAATCTATATCCCTCACCTAACTAGATGGTATATGCAACCCTTAGAAATCATCTTTCTAGTTTCAAGACAAGAAACAAAATGAACCCTAGGCATAGAATTTCCCCCTTTCCACTATAGAATGGGTTCATTTGGAAACTGAAACTTGACTACATGGGTTCTAAAATCAATAGAAGTATTACATGAATGCAGCCAATCCATGGCAAGGATAACATCAAAATCTAGCATATCAAGCTCTACAAGATCAACATGAGTGACTCTATGGGACACTCTCTATAGACCCTCTTAGCCACAAAAGAACCACCAACAGGAGTAGAGACAGAAAAGGGATCGGACAACATATAAGGAAGAATATCAAATATCATAGCCACATATGGCCTCACAAAAAGACAAAGTAGCACCGGGATCAACCAAAGCATAAACATCAAGTTGGAAGATTTTCAACATATCGGTAACCACATCGGGAGAACCCTCTTCCTCATGATGAGTCTGAAGTGCATATAATTTGTTTTGCTTCTGACTCCCACTAGAACCGGACGAAGGATTAGGTTGAGCTCGTCGATGATTATCTCCCTCATTCTTAGGAACTGAGGGACAATCCCTTATCTTGTGATCCATCTTACCACAACCAAAGCAAGCATTGGAACTGGCTAGACATCTACCCTCTTGCTTCTTTCCACTCTTAGCATAAGTAGGCAATGAAGATCCACTAGCGTTTCCTTCTTGAGGCCTAGGGTTAGACATCCTATCTTTGTTGAACTTCGGAGGAGCATTTGAGGAACCTTGACCGGAAAACCTGTGTAAAAACTTAAAATGACCATGCCCATCAGACCTTGAATATGAGAAGTTACACTCACCGATTTTGTCCCTCTTTGCATCCCTAGACCTTTCCTTAAGTTTCTCCTCTTAAATTTGTTGAGCATGAACCATGACACAAGAAATGTCCATATCATTAATAAGCATAGCAGTACCTTAACCACCACTTTAGATACACCCGAAATGAACTTACTAATCCTTGCCCTAGGATCGGCAACCATAGTAGGAGCATATCTAAACAATTGTATGAACTTCAAAGCATATTCCTTCAACTCATGCTTCCTTGGCGAAGGTTGATGAACTTAAGTACATTTTCCTCCCTCATCTCAAGGGGAAAGAACCTATGAAGGAAAGCAACCTTAAACTTTTCCCAATCGAGAGGACCTGCATCAACTGCCCTCCCTTCCTTCCCGTGGTTTAACCATCTTTGAGAAACACCCTTAAGTTGATAGGCGGTCAATTCTACCTTTTCCACAGGCGTCACTCCCATGATCATCAACACCTGATACACTTCATCAATGAACTCATGAGGGTCTTCCTCAACCTTAGAACCATGGAACTCCAGAGGATTCATCCTAGTGAAATCCCACACTCTAGTTTCTACCCTACCCAAATTTGGGTTCATGGGGACCACAACCTCTCTATTGGATTGAGCCGTCATGGCTTGAACAATACCTAAAAATTAGCCCTAAAATCCGCATTAGTCACTTACTCGGTCAAAGGGTCGACCGGAACTTGAGGAGCTTGAGGAGGAGCTTCTTGTTCAATATTGTATCCCGCATTCCTCCTAGCATATGCCCTTTGAGTGGCCATATCCCGTAGAGCATCGGATAAGGATTAGGACAGAGACATTATAGAGTTCAACTCTATCGCACGACTTTACAGTAATGAAAGAAGTGGAATTTCCTAAGCTTCTTATAGCCTCTCATTCATAAATGTGGCGCGCTTCACACTCATTAACGAGACTCTACTCGACGTGGCTTATGAGACTTCCTAGGACGTTTCTAAACCTTATGCTCGGAATACCAAGATTGTCACGATCCAAGGTAGACCCTAGGTGTAACATGACGTATAGAACCCCGATAGGCCCTACACAAGCCATTTAGCATACATCATACAAGATAATAGAACTTCAAGAGAATTTAAAAGATGATTTCATAGCATAAGATTCTTATAAAATGACGTGGAAGTCTAACAATATCTCAAAGGCATCTAGTACAAAAGAGTGGTCGGGACGTAACCCGTACATGAAGTTCAAAACTGAAATGTAAAGACCATATGAAATAAAGGCTTGGTCCTTGGAACATGAGTACTCACCAATCTTCAATAACTACTATGTGATCCCTAGCCACAAAGATGCAAATCTGGAACATCGGATCCTACATTTGGGAGAATGTAGGCAAGAGTATGCATTAGTACAAAAATGTACCAAGTATGATAGCAATACATAAAAATATGAAATCATGCTAAAAAGGGACCTTTTCATGACATACAATGACCAAGCTAAGACACGAGATAAAAGAGTTAGAAAACATAAGTCATAAAAACATGGTCAATGCAAGCTAACATCTTTAAACATTCATGAGATATTTCTTGAAGTAGCCTTGATTCATTAGTGTGGGAGATTTACCTGTAACCGACATGTAAGACAATGCGAGATATTAACATGGAATCTGGTATTTATCTCACACCGATAAGAGGTATTCTTACTTGCCATGGTAAGAACCATGAACTTCTAGCTTACATGTATCCGCTAGCTAATATCTATCTAGACAACCTATTTTGGCACATAGTTTATGGGACATGGGTAATCGCCACTTGTCCACTTGGTGATAAGAATAACTCCCACGAAATATTCATTATTCTTAACTTTTTTTAACATTCATGAGACATGGGTAATCGCCTATTTACTTTGCATTAGAGGGGATGGGTAATCGTCGCTTGCCTCATCATTAGAATATCTCCTTAACTTTGATTCATTTTAGGTGAGAAAACCTTTCAACCTTAGAATCCTTTATGTGAGAAATCCTTTCACAATAATCAACCCATAACAACATCATTTATGCTTCACTCTTAAAGCAACTTATATCATATTTCATCAATTTCATAAGAACATGCATCTCTCCATAATTCACCTTTCATAGTTCAAAACCCGCTTTCAATCATCAAAATCTAGAAAACATGGGTTAAGCATGAATTTACGGGGAATCATCTTAAAATCATGGAATTATCTCAATTCATGCAAAATAGATCATAAAACAATCTAATATTTCAACAATGAAAGAACCCATGACATAGAAAAAAATTCTAACTTCAATTGGAGATTTTTAACTTAAAAATTGGGGAATTTAGGAACTCTATGGAGGAAAGGTGTCCATAGATGAAGACTATCATACCATAATGCCAAACACTTGACTTCAATGGATGAATTGGAGACTTGACTTGAAACCCTAGTTTTCTTCTTCAAGCTTCTAAAGAGAGAAATATTTGAGAGGATAACTTGTTTGCCTTTTGAGAATTTGAGAGAATGAATTGATTTGGAGGATTTTGGGGTTAAAAACTTTTATATAGGTCATCTAATAGATGGTAAAATGACATAGTATTAGGCTAGAATAATTAGGAAAATACCCAAAAGCCCCCCTTAAAATAACTATTGAACTCACTGACGGCCCGACCTACGGTCCGTTGGTCATACCACTGACAGTACTGGTTGATCGTCGATGAGTTCAAAGACCCTCACTTTTGGGCTCCCAATGACAGACCCATGTACGGTCCGTGGGTCCACCTACGGGTCGTACACGCCCAATCGTGGGTCTCCAGTTTTGACTCTAAGATCTCTCTAAGTCTGAGACTCACCTACGAGACCTACCTATGACTCGTGCATTAGAAAATGGACCGTCCTGGTTAACCGTTGGAAAGTACTGGAACTTGAAAATTTTTAGGAGCCTGGACTGGCCAACCACGAGCTGACCTACGGACCATCTGTCAGTCCATGGGCTGTGGGTGGCTTTGTTGGTACTGGCACCAGATCCTACAAAAGCTACAAGTTCTACCCTTTCTTAATCTTAGGTGTTACATGGTGTGAGAACTCCCTACTTGGTTTCCAAAATATTGAACTTCTTCATTGTATAATTCCTCAAACATGGAATCATCCGGGCACTACCCACTATTGGTTCCAACCGCGTTTACTGACTTAAGTCCACCTCCCATGACATGTTTATACAATCAATAGAGTTGGGTCATTATTTTAGCAATGTTTTCATCTCGTTCATGGTCCTTCTCAATTTGTTCTTTGCGCATACCCAGCTGTAGAGTAGGAACTTGGTCTTCTCTAGTATGACATACGCGGTTAACTTTGGTCATATCATCTAGCAACAAAGAAGTCACATCATACGATTGTCTCATTAATCCACCTAGGACCAAATGATCAGCCACACCTTCATTGACTGAATCAAGGTTGCAATAGAAGTATTCTAGTAGTAAATCATCCGGAACGCCATTCGTTGGACATTGCATGAGTAGTTTCTTGAACCTCAGCCACGTCTCATGTTAAGGTTTACCTCCAATACGCTTGAAATTTCTTATTTGGGTTCGAAGTATAACCATCTTCGAGGGTGGAAAGAATATTTCCTAGAAAACATCATTCAACTCTTCCCACGAAGTGATAAAATTATTTGGCAATTCTCCCAACCATCTTGTAGCTTCATCCGTTAAAGAGAACAGGAATAACCTCAGCCTTATGGACTCTTGAGAGATATTCTTGAACACCAATGGTCCACATACCTCCATAAAGTTCCTAAGGTGTTCATGGGGATCCTTATGATCTAAACCCCAAACGGTCCTTTTAGTTGGAGGAATTGTAGCACTGTTCCAGTTATATGAAACACAGCCCTCCCAGCTATAGGAAGTATCTAGATTTCTCCCATGGTTTAAATAATATTCATGTGTATAAAATTAAAATCACCTATGTTGTCAATTTGACCATGGTGACTATCGTTGTAACTACCATGGTTACTTATTGTATATGACCTGAAAATATGCCAACAACAAAACCAAACAACAATCTACTACAACTAAAAATAATTAAAATCTAATTTCTCAATTAGAATTCTCTTCGTTCAACTTCAGGGTACTGTTTCAACCATGGATTGTGCTTCTTTAGCTTCAATCTTGGCCCTACGATTTAATCCAACGGTTTTGATTAATCCATCCTTTTACCCTTAATTTTTATTAACCGTCCAATCGTTTGATCGGACGGCCCAAATTAATTAAGACTTTTAGACCCCTATCGCTTCCCTATACTCTTCTTTTTCCCAAAATCACGTTCACCCCTCCCCCTTCATCTTCTCCAAAGATCACCTCCATGCTCCTCCTTTTTCCAGAAATCACGCTTCTTCCTCAGACCCCTAGCTACGTCTTCTCCACAGACGCCCCAGGCTCCTCTCCCATCGCCCCCCCACGTGCTCTCCCATCACCTCTGTCAAAACGGCTCTGGGCTGCTAGAAAAATATCAATTCCGGAGGTTCCTTGCCCCATCTATCACTCACCCCTTTTCAATCAATCCGAAAAAGAAAGATTTTCCAAGATTTTTATTCTCCTTCATGATTTCTTTTTTGTTTCCTCTGAGATTTGCATTTCCAAGAATTCAAATTTTGAATTCTTGGAGCCCAAATTGGCTATAAAAGGGAACCCATTTGGTTCTCATAAGGATCATCCATGAACGAACGAAAAGATCCAACAACCGAGAGATTAAGAATCATCCAAAAAAAACATATCCGAAAAATCATCAAAAAAGGGCATTCTAGAATCAGCTGAATTGTTTCTCTCTTCTTTGGGTTTCTACTTCTTGAGTTTGAGTTCGGAAAGGAGTTCGAATTTGGAACCTTTGACATCGAGCCTTAGTTTGCTGCTCCGTACAAGGTCAGTATTTGGTTCAGCCAATTTTTATTTATATATCATTTCTGTTTAAGTTGGAATATGTTACTGCTTGTTCTTGTATTTTCTTTCATTTATTTTTAAATAAATGTGAATGCAATCGTTTGTATATTCTTGTCGCTAGTTTAAATGTGTGTTATGATGAATGTGTTTCCCCATTTCGCTAGACCATGTAAGATTCCCTCCTCTCTATTTTTTTTTTCCTTTTTTCTATCATTAATAAACGACATTATTATGAGATGTGTGCGCAAACTGAGTCATTGATAGGCCCTTTTAAGGGATATGATATGAGCTTCAACCATTGAGTGCAATAAAAATGTAAGAAATCATATCCTTTATGGTCTGTCTGTTGAAACTAAGAATTTTGTATATAAGGGAGTATTCAGTCAGCCTCTTCTAACTAGCTTCAGATTTTTTCAGAATGCATCATGTGATTTTCTTTGAAACATCAAGACAAATGTAGGATTTTTTTGAATGATCAAGTCTAAAGCTTCCAGTCAACCAATTATGCAAATGACAGATTCATCATGTTATAGTTAAAATAGGAACATGCCTCGTCTAAATTATGTTAGTCTAGACATAGATAGTTAAGACCATTCGAGTCATGTCAAATTTGTTCATTATGCCAATTTACTAGCTGTAGTTTGTTGTGTTCACTCTTTCTAGCTAAAAAATCTTTGAGTTAAATAGTTTGGGATGTGATAGATGTCCAGAAATCTGTATGTTAAATGCCTTTTTGAAGTGGTTTGATGAACATTTGAATATTAAACGCCTCTCCTCCGATTAATCAGATTCTGGGAATAGTAAGCATTTGCCCTGTTTAGTCCTTAAATCGTAGCATGTTACTTTTTGGTGTTGTTTCGCTCTAAATCTACCAGATTTTTCTAAATATGAATCAGTTTTCTAAACGACTAAGTCTGTTGCTCGATTCTCCACCCTTTTTTGTTTTGGATTGATGGTTTTAAAAGTCAGTAATGAAGAAAATTTTAATTTTGTTCGAAATAAGTGAAATAGCTCACAACCAATAGCATTTTGTCCTTACTCTGTCTACTTGGTGTATTTTAGTTGGTAATGGCTTTTGTTGGCCGTCCAATGATGCTTTCACGACGCTTCTCTTAGATATTAAAATGAGCATATTGACGGCTTAGACATCTGGATATAGGATAGAATATGGACAATTTCATCAAGAGATTGCCTCATTTTCCGTGTTAGACTAAAGTGCACCATTTACTTTGCTGAAAATTCTGGAAATTTCAGTTTGTACATAGTCTATGTCTCATCTTATTACAAATTAAACAGATTTAGTTACTTTAACTCCACCTAGTAACTGAATTAAAGGATCAATATATACTTTTGTCTTCCATCTCTCACCTGATAAGCAAAATATTTTTGTAAATTAGAAAAAGAGATTGAATTCCTTACACCAATACGCGTTAACTGCCATCAAAACTTATATGCTAAATTAATTTTTGAGGTCATGTCCTATCTAGTTTAACAAGTTTGATGTATCCTGGAGCAATAACACATGAAGTTCACTATCATCTATGTATCAATAAGGTAGATAACTGGATGCTTCATTTTATCTGGTAGGTATGCATTAGACAATTTAAGTTTATCCTCATACGTCGAAATTTGTTGAATCATGTCATATCTTATTTCTAAATTCATTTTAGTCATTTGCTGAAAAAATACTTAAGTCAAAACTCTAGAAAGTTCGGGTTCAAAGAGTCTATATTCATACCTATTCATGGCTTACTTCATTCATTGTGTTTGGTTGATGTTGTTTTAAGTTGACTGCCCAATCCCATGAACCGCTCAAATCGGGAACAAAATATTTTATCTACTTACATATTTGCCTTTTGTTCGGACCATGAAGAACAAGAGTGAAGTCGGCTAGCCTATAAGTATTCGATTAGTTAGGAGTTAGGATGCACTGTTTTATGATGTACTCTACATTTACATATTTAGTAAATCAAAAAATTAAAAGAAAAAAAATAAAAAAAATAATAATAATATCCAGTACGAGGTTGATCAATATGTAGAAATGGAGAAAGATGCTCGGTTGAAAGAGGATGCATCGATAAATGCCCAACTTCATGGTCTAAGAAAGGCATTGAAAAGCTTACAAGTCACTAGGGGGATGGAAAGCCTTGATTATGATGACTTGTGCATACATCCAGACATTGACATGCCGGTAGGGTACAAACCCCCGAAGTTTGACATGTTTGATGGAAAAGGTGACCCTCACGCACATTTAAGGGAATATTGTGACAAGTTAGTCGGTGTAGGGAGAAATGAGAAGCTGAGGATAAAGTTGTTCATCCGGAGTCTGTCTGGAGAAGCATTGACCTAGTATACCCGCCAAGACCCTCACAAATGGCGTTATTGGCAGGAAATGGCTGAGGATTTCATGACTCGTTTCAGATTCAATACTGAAATTACAGCCGACAGATTCTCATTGGCCAACATACAGAAGAAGCCATCTGAGAATTTTCAGGAGTACGCACGACATTAGAGAACTGAAGCTGCAAGGGTTCAACCACCACTATATGAGAGCGAGCTCTCGAAGTACTTTATTCGAGCTCAAGAAGGTGTCTACTTTGACAAGATGATGTCAATGATGGGCCAGAAGTTTGCAGAATTGGTCAAGATGGGAGACTTTATAGAGTAGGGTGTTAAATCTGGGAAGATTCAGTCTATGGTCGCATTGCAAGGTGCAAGTAGGGCCATACAATCGGGTGCCATTAGCGGCATCAAGAAGAAAAGGGATGATGTTTCAGCTGTCACTTACCAACAGAGAGGACCATCCCATCGATACCCTAACAATCCCCAAATTGTTGCACATACTTCTTACGTCCCATACCCAGTATATAATACCCAACCACACTATAATCCACCCCGAGCACCAGATACCAAAATCCACCAAGACCATATGTCCCTGTCCAAGCACCAATCCACCAAAATAGACCAGCATATGCACCGAGACCGCGTCCAAATCCCGAAGCTAGAAATGCTTGCGCTTACACACCTATTGCCGAGCCTTATGCCCAATTGTTTGAGAGGCTGAGGACAGTAGGAGTACTGGAACCAGTTGAAGGAAAACTTCCTGATCCAATCCCTCGTAACTTCGATGGAAACAAGCAATGTGCTTACCACTCAGGAGTCCTGGGACACGACACAGAATATTTTTATGGTTTGAAGAACCAGATCGAGTTTTTGATCAAGAGAGGAGTAATCAAATGCAATCCAGCACCTCCCAATGTAAACAACAACCCCTTGCCAAACCATGAGAATCGGGAGTTCAACATGGTTACTATAGATGACGAATATGAGGGTCCCGACTACCCAAACATAAATGAAACAGATGCCATGAAATCGTCGGCGCAACCTGTTATCACTGTTCAACTAAGGGAACCGCTGACTGTCCAAACATATCTCCCAAGAGTTGTAGTGACCACTCTAATCACTGGAAATCCTGAGTATGACACCAAAGAAGTCCCATGGGACTATCGGGCAGGCGCCAAGGGCAAGATGATCGACACTGCTGTGTCTCAAGGATTGACTAGGTCGGGAAGGTGTTATGCCCCAGAGGACCTAAATAAAAGAGTTCTTGGAAAAGAAGAGAATCCAAAGAAGAATGTTACTGATGCTGAATCCGCAGAGTTTTGGAAGAAGATGCAGCCTAAAAACTATTCAGAGCATCTGAAGAAGACGCTTGCCCACATATCTATTTTGTCTCTGCTTATGAGTTCTGAAGCTCATATGAATGCTTTAATGGAAGTGTTCAATGGAGTAAACATTCCAAAAGAGACCACAAGTGAAATCTTAGCTTCAACGATTGGAAGAATAGTGGAAGCTAACAAGATTTCTTTCCATGATGATGAGCTGCCTGCAGAAGGGGCTGGGCACAACAAAGCGCTTCACATCGCAGTCAAGTGTTGTGATAAGATTATGACTCAAGTTCTAATTCATGGTGGTTCTGGATGCAACATCTGTCTTTTCACCACTCTGAGAGATTTAGGGGTGAATATGGGAGAGATGAGGGAAAGTCGTGTGAAAGTTAGAGCTTTTGATGGAGTGCAAAGAAGTGTCATCGGAGAGATCTATCTCACATTGCAAGTAGGGCCGGCTGAATTCCCCATTCTATTTCAAGTGATGGATGTATCATACAACTACAAACTTGTTGTTGGGAAGACTATGGGTTCACATGGAAAGGGTGGTTCCTTCCACTCTTCATCAGTGCGTGAAATTTGAGTGGGGTCGCACAGAAGTTACCATCCACGGGGAGCTTAGTCACCCCATTCATTCTGTTAATTCTATCCCAGTTACCAATGAGTTAGACGGAGCCACTTTTCACACTTTGGAAATCATGCAAGGTGTAAGGGTCAATGATGAAGCAGAGCTAGAGGATATGAAATTGTCAAATGCAGCAAAAATAGTTGCGTATGAGATGTTGAAGTATGGGTATCAGCCAAAGAGTGGACTTGGACCAAAGTCCAATGGCATAGTTGAGCCAATCCAGCTGAAGCATCAGAAAGGAACCAACGGACTCGGATATGAGCCTACCTTGGGAAGAGTCCACCACAGGTCAAGCAAGAAAATTTTTGTACCAGAACAAGCTTTGATTCCAGATCAAGCAAGCGATGATGACATCGTAGAAGGAATAGGCAATCTGTTTGTGGCCATGGTTGGAGAAAAGGAAGAGATAAATCTCAGCAAATTGACCATTCGTGATGCCGAACCTGGAGAAATCTTGCAGAACTACACCATCTGCCCGTCCCTATTTCAACCAGAGTCCTGGTAGTGAGGAAAAGAAGTTTTATTTTAAAATTCTCGTGATCAAATTGAGGCTTGAATCATGCCTAATCTTTTGTTGCTTGCCTCTTCTAAAAGCTAGAATATTTTGAAATAAAAAGTCTTTATTTTTCTTTGAAAAGATTTTCTCGTTATCTTAAATATCTATTTATTTTTACTTACCTTTTGCACTTTTCAGTGCTCATATTAATAAAAATCCTCATTCAACGGTTATGACATGTAACGAATCCACCGAGCAAGGTGAAAGTGATGAACAAGATCACGAAGAGTATGATGAAAACATGATGCCTGAAAGTCTACCACACGAGATCGAGCAAGTCTAAATTCAGAAGAAACCCAATATGGATGAAACAGAGATTGTCAACTTAGGAGATGAGGAAATCGTGGAGACACGAGTCAGCATACATTTGGAAGCTGAAAGAAAGAAAGAGTTAATAGAGTTGCTTAAGCAGTACGTTGACGTATTTGCTTGGTCTTATGATGACATGCCAGGATTAAGCACTGATATTGTCTCGCACAAATTACCAACTGATCCCACTTTTCTACCCGTTAAGAAAAAGACAAGAAAATTCAAGCCGGATTTGAGTTTAAGGATCAAGGAGGAGGTAACTAAGCAAATTGAGGCGAACGTTGTGAGAGTTACAAATTACCCCACATGGTTAGCCAACATTGTGCCTGTGCCGAAAAAGGATAGAAAAATAAGAATATGTGTGGACTATCGAGATCTTAATAGAGCCAGTCCCAAGGATGATTTCCCTCTTCCAAATATTCATATACTCATCGATAATTGTGCAAAACATGAGTTGCAATCATTTGTCGATTGCTTTGCAGGATATCACCAAATCCTGATGGATGAAGATGATGCAGAGAAGACAGCGTTTATCACTCCATGGGGGGTGTATTGCTATAGAGTAATGCCTTTTGGTCTCAAAAATGCTTGTGCAACCTACATGAGGGCCATGACTACCCTTTTTCACGATATGATCCACAAAGAAATTGACGTGTACGTGGACGATGTTGTTATCAAATCCAAAAGAACTTCAGACCACCTGGATGACTTATAGAAGTTCTTTGAGAGGTTGCGGAAGTATAATCTAAAGTTGAATCCAGCAAAGTGTGCATTTGGAGTACCCACGGGAAAACTATTGGGATTCATCGTTAGCAGAAAAGGCATAGAGTTGGATCCATCAAAGATAAAGGCAATCCAAGAGCTACCTCCACCCAAGACCAGGAAGGACGTGATGAGTTTCTTGGGAAGACTGAATTACATCAGTCGGTTCATAGCTCAATCTACAGTGATCTGTGAACCCATATTCAAATTAGTGAAGAAGGATGCTTCCACGAAATGGACAGAGGAATGCAAAAGGCTTACGATAGAATCAAAGAATACTTGTCCAACCCACCAGTGTTGGTCCCCCCCAGAGCCGGGAAAGCCTTTGTTATTGTATCTGTCTGTCATGGATAATGCATTCGGATGTGTATTGGGGCAGCATGATGAGATAGGTAGAAGAGAACAAGCCATTTACTAGTTGAGCAAGAAGTTCACACCATACGAGGCAAGGTACACCTTGTTGGAACGAACATGTTGCACTTTGACTTGGATCGCGCAAAAATTTAGGCATTACCTATTTGTATACACCACGTACTTGATCTCAAGAATGGATCCACTCAAGTACATCTTTCAGAAGCCGATGCCTACAGGTAAACTGGCAAAGTGGCAAATTTTGTTGAGCGAGTTTGATATTGTGTACGTGACACAGAAGGCTATCAAGGGACAAGCCCTGCCGATCACCTAGCAGAAAACCCGGTGGATCAGGATAACAAGCCACTCACGACCTACTTCCCTGATGAAGAGGTTTTGTTTGTAGGAGAAGACATATCAGAATCGTATGATGGATGGACGATGTTCTTTGATGGAGCATCAAACTCTATTGGAGTTGGAATAGGAGCAGTCTTAGCTTCGGAAACAAGTCAGTATTACCCAATCTCAGCCAAGATTAGGTTTTACTGTACCAATAACATGGCGGAATATGAAGCTTGTATTCTCGGACTTGGGATGGCCATCGACATGAACATCAAAGAACTCTTGGTGATAGGAGATTCTGACTTATTGGTTCATCAGGTGCAAGGAGAATGGACCACTAAGAATGTCAAGATCCTTCCTTATTTACATTACATAAAAGAGTTGAGTAGGAGATTCACAAGGATTGAGTTCAGACATGTCCCTCGAGCTCAAAATGAGTTTGCCGATGCTTTGGCAACATTGTCCTCGATGATTCAGCATCCAGACAAAAACTACATTAACTCTATCGATGTAGAGATACATGATCAGCATGCATACTGTTTTCATGTAGATGAGGAATTGGGTGGAAAACCCTGGTACTATGACATTAGAAGGTTGATAGAAGCAGAAGAATATCCTGAAAATGCTAGAAGCAAGCAAAAACAGACTTTGAGGAGGATGGCCAATCATTTCTTCCTTAACGGAGAAATTCTATATAGGAGAACTTCAGATTTAGGTTTGTTGAGATGTGTCGACGCCGCAGAAGCGACAAGGCTTTTGAAAAAAATACATGTAGGAACATGTGGACCCCATATGAATGGGTTCACTTTGGCAAAGAAGATTCTAAGAGCTGGATTTTTTTGGATGACCATGGAGAGAGATAGCATCTGGTATGTGCAAAAGTGTCATCAGTGTCAAGTGCATGGAGATTTTATACGGGTTCCACCGAATGAGCTCAATGTGATGGGTTCCCCTTGGCCATTTGCCGCTTGGGGCATGGATGTTACTGGACCCATAGAGCCTCCCGCATCAAATGGACATCGTTTCATCCTGGTGGCTATCGATTATTTCAAAAAATGGGTCGAAGCTTCGACATACAAGGAAGTGACTAAGAAGGTAGTGGCAGACTTTGTTCGCAACAACATAGTTTGTCGGTTTGGAATTCCAGAATCAATCAAAACAGATAATGCAGCCAACCTTAACAGCGATCTTATGAGGGAAACTTGTGAAAGCTTCAAGATTGCTCATCGAAATTCCACAGTTTACCGGCCACAGATGAATGGAGCAGTTGAGGCTGCAAATAAGAATATCAAGAAGATTCTAAAGAAAATAGTGGACAGTCATAGGCAATGGCTGAGAAACTACCATATGTTTTACTCGGTTATCGCACCACAATCAGAACATCAACTGGGGAAACTCCTTATATGTTGGTTTATGGTTCGGAGGCAGTAATACATGCCGAGGTGGAAATACCATCTTTAAGGATTATCCAAGAGGTTGGTCTGGACGATGGAGAATGGATACGTAGCATGCATGAACAATTGATGCTCATCGATGAAAAGAGGATGGACGCAGTTTGTCATGGTCAACTCTATCAAAATAGAATGACCAAAGCATTCAACAAGAAAGTCAAACCTCGACAGTTCACACCGGGGTAGTTAGTATTGAAGAAGATCTTTCTTCACCAAGGAGAAGCCAAAGGGAAATTTGCACCAAATTGGCAAGGATCCTACATGGTTCATAAAGTACTCTCTGGAGCAGCAATAATCTTAGCAGAAATGGACGGAAAAGTGAGCACAAAGCCAATCAATTCAGACGCCATCAAGAAATACTACATCTGAAGACCTCAAGATTAGCGCTTATTTCTGGTACTTTTGCATTTTTCAATGTAATAGAACTACGTTTAGACCTGACTTCCCACGCCAGGATACGTAGGCAATCCTTGTCGGATTCGGTCCCTTGCATTTTATTTTCTTTTACTTCTCTATTGTATTTGAACTACATCCTGACATGATTCCGCTTGGATACGTAGGCAGCTTGAGTCAGGCCCGGTCATTCCATTTCACATTTTTCACTTTCCTTTTGTATTTGAACTACGTCCTGACCTAATTCCGCCTGGATACGTAGTCATCCTGAGTCAGGCCCGGTCATTGCATTTCATATTTTTCACTTTCCTATTGTATTTGAACTACGTTACGACCTGATTCCGCTTGGATACGTAGGCAGCTTGAGTCAAGCTCGGTCATTGCATTACATACTTCTATTTCTCCCACTTGTATTCGAACTACGTTACGATCTGATTCCTACTTTGGGGATACGTAGGCAGCTTGAGTCAGGCTCGATCAATGCACTGCATAACTTTTTTTTTCTTGCCCTTAGGAAACACTTCCTCATAGTTGACGTAACCTCAGAATATGAAGAATCTCGATCGTCGCAGTGTCTGCAAAAAGAGCTAGGAAAGCTTCATCAAGAGGCTAAAAGCTACAAGAAGACTATGTTGGATATAGTCAACAAAATGGGAAGCTCAATTGATTTCGGAACATGTCATAATCTAAAAAACGCCGGAGAATTACTATATATATATACCTAATATATACGTAATATACTTATTTGCTAGAAAAATAAGCTATTTCTTTTCAAAGAGATTTTCTACTCTTCCACCTACCGAGTCTCTAGGTTAAGAAACTACATACAGGCTAAGAAGGTGCCGAAGAATTCCAGTGACGAGGCTTCAGTCTGCGAGTCGTTACAAATCAACACCCCCTCCCAAACTAAATTTTTCTTTGAGTGCAGGAACACAGGAATCAAGAAAATAACATCAAGTCTCGGGGCATGACCAGAAACGTCATTCGACTTCTCACAATCATGAGCCAAAATACTTTTTCCCTACTTTATTTCCCGGAAGTACTTCAACTTGCATCTTATGTCTAAGAATATTTCATTTAAATTTTGTACAGGTACGCTCAAAATCCGGATCAAATATTGAAGACAAAGAGGATCCTCGTAGGAAAATAGGATAGTTAGCTTTCTGTCAAAATAACTCCACCAACTGGAGCTTGTAATCTAACCTCATCAATAACTCCGCCAATCGGAGACCACCGCCTAACAGCGTCAAACTCCACAAGTTTGGGGTTGTACATAGCAAATGTCACTCAAACTCCACCAATTGGAGATTGTACATATCAACATCATCAAACTCCACCAATCGGAGGCTGTACATAGCAAACATCGATCGAACTCTACCAGTTGGAGGCATTACATTACAAGCTTTACACAGTCAGATGCATGGCTTTTACATTATAACAGCCCCGCCAGTTGGAGGCTTTACATTACAAGCTTTACACAGCCAGATGCATGGCTTTTACATTACAACAGCCCCGCCAGCCGGAGGCCTCTACATTACAAGTTACTTTACCTACATCACATTCACAACACAAAAAAAGGGGACATCAACAATCGTTTGAACATCTATACTCCACTCTTTACATTACTATTTCAAGTTATAAATTTTGAACCGCAACAGGTACGTTTCACCCTTTTACATGTTTTGCAGGACAACGCATTACAACGAGGAACTCCCTCTAAGCAGCAAACTAGGGCAAGTTAGTGCAATGTCAAGCATCGCTAGCTACGTCGAGGATTCACTTCAAAACTCAACTCGACTCAATTTTCAGAAGTTCAAATTTAAATCCTACTTATAACTCTTTCATGTCTAAGTTCATTATAACTCGACACTGGGGCATCCTTTTGAAAAATCATTTATCTACCATAAGTCTTCAGTAGAAATTGCTACAAAGCATTTCTCGTTCAAGTTTCTTAAGGACTATGTCCCATCCCTCTATTCTTGCTAATCTCATCATACCTCACCATCAAAAGATTTTAGTATTACCATAATTCGATACTGGGGCAAATTTTAATCAAAATTTTCTATGCTCCTACACTCTCGAACTACATATGGCCTGATTTCTCATGAAACCTGAGATATGTAGGAAGCTCAGAAGCCAGAGTTCGGTCATAACTCCATAAACATTTCTTGCCAAGTTTTTGCGCAAGGTGTATTTTGGTGGGTCGCCTAAAATTGGATTGTGTCAATATTTCTTTGTCCACATTTTTTATACTCTCCTCCATGGACAAAGAAAGGGCCAAGTTGTTGACACCCAATTTTGGCTCTCCACATTTATTTAACTAAAGTCTAATAATATGATTATATTCTCGATGATTTGTCTCAATAAATGAATTGTTATGTATGCAGCATGGACCCTCATTGGGTCACTAGAGTTCGAGGACGCAGAAGGGGAAGATCATCCCCAGGAAGATCATACTCTTCGTCGAATACCACATCAAAGGCTCCAGTGATACAACATGGCAACAGGAGTTTAACAAACTCAAAAATTGATGAAACATCATCGTCAAATTCTTCAGTTAATTTGGAAGATATTCCTAAAAACAGCCCATTATATGAGCAATTGCAGTCATATCTGGCCTCAAAAAAGCAAAAAGATACTTTTGCTAAAATCGCCAAAGAAGATGACAATGATGATATAAAAAATTATGAGAAATTAACCAACAAAGAAATGATATTTCTTGTTGAGAATTTTGAGATTCGGAGAAAAAATGAACCCTGGAAGATATTTCAGAGGTATTTAATTAATGGGTTATATTTCCCGGGGGAGTCATACAAAACCCGGTCATATTACGAAAACATTCTTATAAGTACAGGAAGTGCAGAATTCCAGCATTTCTCAGGTTATAATACTGATGCAAGCATTTATAACTTCTCCAAAATAATAATAAAACAGATTATATCTGTTGAAGAATGGGGAATCTCCACAATGAAAGAAAGGCAGATGAGCCTTAATGGAAGTACTATAAGCTTTACCTACTGGGATTATATCTAGGCTTTCACCAAAGTCCTCTATTATAATAATAACAGATTTAAGCATAATTGGTTTATAAAGGTATGTTCAAAAATTCTTTCAAACACCATTCCAAATTGGTTTCTAAATTGGTGGTCTTATCATGGCCCAACCATCAGGATATTACCTGAACCATTTTTAAAATTATATAGAGAATGGATAAAAATTTCACCCATTTTAACTGAGTTATACCATGCAGATCATATCTGCTATCTTAAAAAAATTGATCAGATCTATCTTTTTATTGAATTCTCTATACCCTGGATTCATAAGTGGACACCAGAACTGGGATTTACAGACGAACAAATCCCCTGTCTATATAGAACTTTTTATAATAATTTTTGGGACAAGCTAATGAAAACTGATCCCAATACCAAGTCTTTATACGGACAAGAACTTCTCAACTCCATTAAAGAGAAGATTGTAGAATATACGACCGCTCCTCAAAAGAACGTTATGATAAACAGCTCCGTCAAGCATATTGCAAGACGCATCTCAATTGAAGAATGAGACAAAATAGAAATAATAAATAAATATTTGGAAGAAGTAAAAAGAAATTTACTTCAGTCTCTGGACCAGTTCAATAAAACAGACACTTCGATGAGAAGTGAATCAAGCACAGATAATAATGAAGAAGATGCCCAGTCATTACAATCAGATAAGATGTTATCTGAAACAGAGATACAGCAGGCGGAAGAATTAATCCGTCAACTAAAGGGAAAGGAGAAAAGATAAGGCTTATCGTAAAAGATATAGCCGCCAGGACCCACAGGAACAGTAGATACACTGTCAACACAGTAGATACACTGTGCAAGGGACCCATATGGGACCCAATTCTACTGTACAAAGATTCCTTTTCTTTTCTATAAATAGACTAGCTTCTTTCGGTTAGGAAGCAAGGTTTTGTAATTTAATTTTCTCTCTTTTGTAAATCTTTGTAATTACTCTCTCAAGCAATAAACGTTCGCCGTTTGCTGCTACTGTTCAAACTCCGGAAACCTAAGGTACTTATTTTCTTGTTTAATATTTACTTTTTACTTTACTCTCTCTCTCTGGCCGTGACTATGTCTGGCTAAAAGGATTCATATCTATGTTGACCAACTAGTTTCTATTACATAAACTCCATTAACGTTCTAGACTTTATCAAAATATAAAGGATCATGATATAGCTTCTTAGCTTGGTTCTGAGATGGTGGTACAGTCGGCATAATACTACTCTTATTGGTTCGCCTAGCAAGCTGTCTGACCACAAAAGCCCGTGGAGTAAAGGGTGCCATAGGTCGTAAACAGTTAGAACTGCTAGATACGAGCTCAATAAAAGTACGTATTACTGTTGGATAGGCCCTTTGCTCGGGTAAAAATTACCATACAGCTATCAACCTATAACAAGATCTTGCATATTTCGATTCTTATTATTAAATAAGGGTATTTAATGACCTTGGTCTGGAGGGCTTGGCGGACTACCGTCATACCCCTAGATAATATGGTTAATGGTATCAGAGCCTAGGAAAGGTTAATGGAGTATATGTAATGAAATCTTAATGGTTCAACATAGATATGATTCTCTAAATCATGGATCTGGGAGAAACGAGTACTAAAAGTACTAGACTCGAAGAGGTAGATATACCTCAAAATCTTGATTTGTTAAACAAATGGACGATTCCTAAAGTTCCGATTAAAACCATTCATGATTTTGGTTGGTTTGAAAGATTTTCATCCAAACAATTGATAAAAACGACTGAACAGTCCCTAGCTTTAAATTCTTCTGAACAAACTATTCGTTTGTTGAACAAAAATGATATTAATTTGTATAAAAATATTTACAATTATATGCATATTGGCATGGTTCAAATTGCTTTTAAACCTCTAACTCTCAAAGGGTTACCAGAGACTTTTCTAGCAGCTCTTCGTGATGCTAGAAATTTAAATTTTCGACAATCTTTGATGGGTTCAATTGAATCAACTGTGGCATATGGTCCAGTTTATTTTAATACTCAACCAAATCTTCA